>CAIGRO010003658.1:0-12435 GCA_903798355.1 Fraxinus baroniana
TCAGAATGACAAAGAGAACGAGTTTTCAGTAATTCCAAAACAAACACTCAAAACAAAAAACACAAAATGAATTCAAAACTCAAAACACAAAACTGAAACACGAAGAGAACGGCCCCTAATTAATTAGAGTATCTGAATATCGAAACGCAAGTCAAGTTTCACCTCCATAGAATGAATATTTACAATGAATCAACAAAAAATGAAAGCTTTATTCTATTGTAAAAATTTTAGAACTGGACTTTAACTCAAATGCTAATCAAATTCGCGCCAACTGTTCGGAAATTTATTTTTATGATATCAATTATTGAATGTTTATCAACAAGAAAGTGAGATTTTTATTAGAGGTTTACTTATTTATGTGAAGAAATGAGATTTCATCAATCTTTTCTTTTGACTTGGTTTTGATTTTCCTTTTCTTCTTATTTTGTAGAAACCCCTTTTGATAAGTTGATCATCGTGGAGTCCTTTTGATAAATTTATGTTAAACGGTTTAATATTTTCTTTGTTCGAGAATTTCACTTTACATCCTGCAGATGTTAAGGTGAAACTCTTCGTAGAATAAGGGATACAAAATCATTAATGAAATCGAAAATACCACATTAGTTACATCTGCTAGTTGAGGTACAGCTAATGGTCCTAAGATTCCAACAGGGAAGCAAGTTAGAGAGAAACCCCATCAATCTCGTGGCCGTAGAAGACTTCCTTCAATTTGGGATTGGTATGGCAAAGCATAAATTATTTTGGTTTCTGAACCCACAGCCCAAGAGAGCAGTAGTCAGCAGATTGGTGTTAGTCAATAATATTCTTGACAGTATGTCCTTTGCCTTTCAAATTTAAATTCAAGTGCACTGTGACAATTGAGAAAAGTAAGAAAGTGGGAATTAATCTAGTTTTGATAAAGATGGTTATGGATAGTTGCTATTTTGATCAATAGCACATTTTTAATCTTACTCTCATAATTTTCACATTCAGCTGTTCTGTTTACAAACATCTGGAGCTGAATAGTCCATGCCATGAACACAGGGATAAGAAACAAAAGCTATCTTTTTTTTTTTTTTTTTTTATTGGAATGATTTTTTTTTTTTTTTTTTCTAGATGCTTGTCTCATGAGATAGAAGTATTTTGAGCTCTTCATAGTCATAATTTCATCATCTTTATTTTAATCCAACTCCCAACCTTGACAGTGGAAGTTGCAAGTGGAGAATTTATTAAACAAAAAACAACAAACTAACCATTATTCCCTCTAAATTTTGGGGAGTGGAGATTTTGAGTATATCTGTTAATGTAGAATTATGGGGCTATGGTGGTCTGAATATGACATACTTGTTTCATGATTGTGGTGGTTTGTAAATGAGAAAGTGACATAGGGAAACGAAGAAATAGAGGTGCCAGTGATGGTGTCCTTTGGCCTTGGTGAGCAAGTGGTCACAGAATGAGCAAGATTTTTCCTGGAGAAAGCTCTTTATAATCACTAACAAGGCATTATTACTCTGGTCTTTAGTTCTAATTTCTTATATCTAAAAATATACTGTTGATGGTAGTCGAGGAATGAAATGGCTGGCATAATTTTGGTCCAAAACATAATAGGTAAGGTGCTAACTTAAAATGGATGTGAACTGTGTAGTAAGTTAATGAATCCTTATTTACGTGCTTACATATGTCTGTATCTGGGTACCTTAGCACGCACTTACATGCTTTTGATCACTAAAGTGTTACCCTGAACCTTATATATGATATTTTTGTTGGATAAGATGCTGGGGATTTATTTCTGTATTTTCTTAAGACTTTACACAGGTATTAAGTTCGCTACTTTCTACCAGAGGCCAAAGCATACTCATGGATCGTGGATGAATAACTTTTGACTTGGAAGACTAAGCAACTACTAGTCACGAGGTGATTCTTTCTTCTATTGATTTTTCAGAGTCTTTTTTCTCCTTTCTATTTATTTTATTTTGGATTTGTCATAGAGTTCATAGAGTAAGAAGAGGAACTAGAATCAAATGCCTTGCTACTTTCTAATTATGTACTAAGATTTTGAGATATTTTAGTATGCTTCTATGCCATGCTGCTCAAATACTTTTGTTACCATAATGTACCTGTTGTTGACAATAAATCCATTAATGTTTTGACTCTTTGGAAATGGACACAACTCATTGCCTCATGATACAAGTCCCTAGCGCTAAGATGGAACTACAATTAAATAGCAACAAGATTTGTTTTTTGGTTTCTTTTTGCAATCATTATCTGCCTCGTGAATGAGGATGACCTGATTGTGCAAGCATATTGAATGATTTGAATGACTGGCAGGGCTTATCTCAGTACGTGTGATTGACTATTGTGACTTTGATAAATATGAGAATTTTACACCATAAAAAATATACTTTATAATTGTTACATCATAAATGTTATTGGTGAAATCTCTAAGTTCTCTTTCACATTATCTGTTACTTTCTGTGTGCTAGTAACACTAGTCAGCTTCTCTCTTAACGTTAGTTCTGTTATGCATGATTTCACATTGTATAAGTTTAACTCAGATGTAATGTTTCATTGGATGTTCAATATTTTATTAGCAATTGATTCCAGGACAAGAAGAAAATTGGTATTCTTAGACTGGATTGTCACTTGTACCAATACCAATACCAAGCTAGCATATTTGCCAAGAATAATGGAAAATCATTGATATATAACAGTGAGGAGATTGCACCTTACTATGTTTTGTATTGGCTGTTGATCTTGGAGGAGAACTCATTTTAGCTTGCGTTAAATGTGTGGAACTGCAGGGAAAATGTGCACTACTCCTTGCTGATTTAATCTGGCAGTTGGAACGTTGAAACCTGTTATTTTAACTGATATGGAGGGATTGAGTTCTGCCTTCCACTATGGAAGTTCTAATAGAAAGTTGGAGAGAGTGGTACTTGTCTGAAAGTATGAAGCTTCAGCACATGGTTGTCATAGGAGGAGGTTAGACTTGGTAGCTACGGATGTGCATTTTAGCGAATGCTACTTATAGATATGAGATCACGTATTGGCATAGGAGAATTTTTAAAGGCATTGTTAACCCCTTTATAGAGGATCTATATTACTTTTTTTTTTTCTTATTTTTTTGGAGTAAATAGTCTGTTCAGTGTGTCTCATTCATTCTTGAACACATTTTTTCATCAAATGAAATATGAATATCAGAGTAATAGCAACTTGTGATCTTGTGGCCATTAGTCTTTTTGGCTTTGGATATATTTGGAATTGTGATTTTCATCTCCATTTTATTTCTAGGATGATGGCAATAAACACTTGGCATCTTTTTGGTGTAAAAACTACATTCTTTATATTGAAAATGTCTTTAAACACTTAGCTTCTTTTTGGTGTAGAAACTAGATTCTTTTATGTGATCATCATTGAAAATGTCTTTTAAGTCTTATTGAACTATGTAGATCAAGGAAGCAAAGAGAACAAAACTATATGAAGGTTATGTTGATTTGGTTTTTAATACATCCTAGCAAGGCAATAATCCAACTGCACAGGAGAAAATATGCATTCATGCATGACTTTGAGGTGTCTTTTAAGTCTTCTTCTCTTCATTATCTTTGAGCTTTTTTGGATGATGCTACAGGATAGCATGGGGGCCTAGGCCCACATGTGTGCATTTAGGTGAGGTTTTCCTTTTATTACACAAGTTTTTAATGGAAAAAATTACTTGTTTAGTTTTGGTTTTGCATTCTTTCATTTTGTTTCTCATGTATTCATATTCACAAATCACAATCAATGCCTAAAAAGACTCAATTGGACGTGGTCCAATTGATTTGCTTAATGCATAGTTTGTGTGGTCCAATTTAATTTATGGTTTTATCTTGTCTCTGCCTATTCATAATTTCGGTCTATTGGACTAGTAACATCATGAGTGATTATCAAAATGCCTTTTCAGGTGTTGTTAATAATTGGAACTACCTTTCTCCACTCATCGGGCCCATGTAAATGAATGAGCATCCTTACAGATCCTTGCTGAGCTTTAAGCTAAACGTAGAGCCTTAACCATGTTTACATTCAAGTTTAAGGCTATCAAAATGCTTTTTGCTGGTGTTATTAATATAGGGAACTCCCTTTCTCCTCTCATCCGGCCCATGAAAATGAATGTATATCCTTACATATCCTTGCTGAGCTTTAAGCTAAATGTAGAGCTCTAACCATTTTTACATTCAGGCTTAAGGCCTAATTGAACTGCCACTAATTCCTGCCAATTTCTAAGGGATTCTACTGTTATATGCTTCCTAATTTGGAATTGGTTCTTCTATATCTGTCAAGAGTTCTGTGCTACACATCATACTCTTGATGGAATTTAACGCCTTGCAGAGTTCTCAATTGTTGCCAAACTATAAAGAAATCATGTGACCCTCCCACCCTCGTCTCGCAACAGAAATTTGATAAATTCAAAGTATGAGTTGACAGTACTGTCTATAAGGAAAGGTGATTTTAATAACAAATAGAGATTGGTTTTTTACTTCTTTGTAGTAGGTCATAGTCGCCTAATTAATGTATTTCCCAGACAATATATTGGAGAATCTTTGTACAACAGATCAGTGGTACCAGTGGGGATTGCTGATATTAAAGTTCACTTGGTCAGCTATTTGTTAAAATTGAGTTTCATATTATACGTAACAAATGTTAATCTAAAGGGAGAATCGTTTATTCTTGGACTGCTAATGCTGAGAGCCTGAGACTGATCTTTGGAGATCTGAAAAGGAATTGATGTAATCTCAAGGACTTAAATATATAAAAAGAAAACACGGGTGGGCAGGGGTCAGTTATCACCCACCTAAATATTTTGGAGGTTATTTAGTTTGGATTGAGCGAGATTCGTCCCAGTTTGACTTTTAACAAAATCTACCATGGAGAAAAGCTAATTATTATAACGTGTCTTAGGATGGAACATGGATGCTAACCTATCAACTAAAACCTCTTGAGCCTGTTCCCATGTTTAGTCTTGTGCCTAAATCATTAGAAGAAATTTATTGCTGGAATAAATTTATATTTTTTTCTTGTGCCCCTAGCCAAGTAACTTTTGTGGAGATGTTAATTTTTTGCCACCAATATTGTTATTAATGTTTTTTTATTGTTTCTCAAGGCTGACTTATTATTAAGTCTTGAGAATGCCAAAACTTGTAACTCAAGTAAGAATTAATCCTGATTTATGTTTATTAGTCAAATCGAATATATTTTATATCATCTAGTTGCTTCTGCTTCTCTCTTACTGTCAAAATGAAATAATTTTGCTTATTTGTATATTATTGTGGTAAATTCTTTGATTTGCTATGCTTATACAATATGTCATTGTGGCTATTTCCATTTACACAAGTTAATGTTAGTTGAAATATATTAAAGCTTATGACTTGGATAAATTTAATGTCAAACAGGATAATGCTCAACCTTGGTACATGTGCAGCTGAAATAGTTTCCAATGCTCGTCTTTCTATCATACTTTCGAAGAAAATATGCTATTATCACCACCAGCATGTTACTATTTCCGCTTCTGATTCGGGATTGAAGGCTATGAGTTTAATTTTGATTCGTGGCTAGATATGACGTGATTGTCATCGTCTACTTATTGAAGGTCAGCTTATTGTCTTTCTATCGAGTCTCAAAATCATTACTGTTAAGACCTTGTTGAGACAACAATTGTATCCATGCTACACGACTCTAAAGGAAAGTGATGATCAAGAACTATTGCTGGTAATGTAAGAATTCTATGCGGATGTCTATATGCGTTTTGCAAATAGAAATGTAGTTTATCTACTGATTCATGAGCTACTTTTCATTGCTTTTAATATTTTATGAGTTGTTGCCAACAATAAATTTTTCCTTACCAGGAAATCTACTGATTCACTAGAAATGAGTTGTTGCCAACAATAAATTTTTCCGTACCAGGAAATCTTCTTTTTCTTGGAATCCAGAACCAGGGTGTTGAAGATATCATAAATTCGAAATTTGAGATCTCAATGAATTGAGAGCCTCATGGTAAGAAAACGGCATCTTTTTTTTTTTTTTTTTTAAAGGGCAAGCACTCAAAAAGGCTTGTCAATTTCATGAGTTTGTCAGTTTTGCTCAGTGTTCTGAAAGCTGTGCATAGGCGAAGCGGGTGCAAAATGCCCCACCCCACGCTTTTAGAATGGTCAGATGCGGTTACTGCTGAATGGTCCAGCACTGGATGTCATCCATCAACTTATATCAGTATTTAAGGTGGCAGGAACAGAGCAAAGCGGTCCTTCCTCACAGGAAAGAAACAGAGGTGAAGCTCATGTTTGTACCCCATTAAATGAAATTTCATTTTTCTCCCTCTTTTATCAACAACACATTCTCCAATAAGATAATACTACACGTAAAACTAAACATTTTTTCTTTTTTCTTAATCATACATTCTCCAAAAAATTAGTACTCTCCTTATTATAATTTGAAAAAATGGAATCCAAACGGGGGCTAACATTTACTATTTCTATCTTTAGCCCCATCCCAAAGCCGAGTACAAGGTGTCCAGAGCCAATGATCGGCATTGGAGTTTAGTTTTCTTTTGGGTTCATTATAAATGTCAAGTTTTCGGTGAAAAGAATGAATATGTCCCACATATGTGAGAGAGCGTTTGGATATAATTGAGTCCAATCTAATTATGTGACCTTATAAAGTAAGAATTTTAGGTTATCAGACGTTTGTCACGCAGGGCAATAATAGGGCGAGATTAAACCCTTGTTTGGTTTAGCTAGAAATTAGATTTTGATATAAGTTGATAAAATATATAGTTAAAAAGTTGAAAAAAGATATTCTCCTCATTAGATGTATAGTTGAAAATAAGTTGGAGAAAAATGAATTTCAAGAAATTGGACCAAATGGGAACTAACCCAGAATTTGTTTTGCCCTAAGGCCGTGGTTTATTAACTTAGCCCTCGCCTGCGTTGGAGCTCAAACTTGAGACACTTTTCTTCCTCACACTACGCTTGGATTATTACAAGTAACAAAATGCTCTAACCAATTGAGGAAACTCCGTGTCTCGCTTGATTACTCGAGTATACGTTTGAATTAACGGTCTTGAAATAAAAAATAAATAAAATTATTCCTGCTCTCTTGAGTTAGAATTCAAATCAACTTTTAACCAAATGCATAAAATTTATTTTCAATCACATTTTGATAGAACCTATAACTTTTATTAACATTTTACTCACATATTTTATAAACTTCTATCAAAATTTACTAAAAAAATAATCAATTTTTATTCAAACAAAACAGGGACCTAGCCTTTCAAGATTTTCAATCTTCTTATGATTTATTAATTATTAAGAACGAAAACAAGGAAAAAGAGAGAGAAAACGATGAATTAGAAAATAGAAATTCACTAATACAGTTAGAAAAAGTAAATTAAATCAAATCATAATTCATAACCATAAGGCACCAGCTTGCTTCAATAGAGGAGTCAACTCTCCCGTAATATGAGTAGCCATGATCCTCTCCAGCCCTCCAAACCACCGGCCTCCGATGAACACCGCCGGAAACTGAATCGAACCCTCTTTCCCATCCCCGGCATCAATCCCCTCGAGCTCAACGACAACTTTATCCTCGTCTACCTCATCAACCTCGTACACTGCCGGATTCACACCTAAAGCTTGTAACAAACGCTTAACTACATGGCTCATGCAGCAACCTTTTCTGCCAAACACAATCACTGCATTATCCTTAACCATGTTCTTCAAATCACCGATATCGTAAAGTGATGATGCATTTTCTTTGATTCCTTCAACGTTGTTGGGATTGGGATTCCTTAGGGTTTGTGGGCTTAGTTGGAGTAGCAAGTTACTGTATAGAATTGGTTCTTGCATGGTTTTGCACTTAATTTCTTGAATGATATAATGATGATATGTATCGATTTCTGTGTGCATGTGTATATATATATATAGGAGGTGAGGTGAGGTGAGGTGAGGTGAGGTGGAGTGGGGTTAGGGTTGGGGGAGAGAGAGGAGAGAGTCCGGCCGTCAACGAAATTACGATTTCTCAACTCTCACGCGGTGCAAATGGTGGGATTTTTTATGTCACCACCGCCCTGTGGTCCACTAAAATCTGTCCCTTTCTCGTGGAATAATAATTTCCTATTTTTATAAAGATTAAAGTTATTATTATTATTTTTTGCTGTAAAAAATAGATAATTTATACTTGTTAAGAAATTAGGGTAAATGCTAACATGTATCACCAACAATTGTGGCACCCATGGTCCCCAACCTATCATTCGTTGTGGTGATACCCTCGATATTTTACAATTGTAATATTTATGTCCCAAACTAATAATTTATTATAGGTTTACGTGTTCTAGCCCGATCTCCTGTCCTCAGTAAACACAGGATAAAAAAATTTCACTGCTACCGTGACAAGGGAACCTTACGTACAATTATTTCGATTTCAGAAAACTACATAAATAAGATTCTCCTACCACAGAAATAATGAAAAGTTTTTACCCTACCCACGGTGACCAATTTCATCAAATGTTCATGTCATACTCTAAAGTGATGTCGAGATTAGTTGTAGCAAAAGGGTATGTTTCACAAACAACGAAAAATTTACCCTAAATTAGATTTTTGAATGAAAAGTTAACCCATTATTTAGTTCTTTTGAAATAAAAAAAAAAAAAAATCTTTTTTGGACAATTTTATTGTTACAGTATTCAAACACTTGAGTGTTATGTATAAGAAGTAGATCGGGATTTTAATTACTTTTTCTCAATACCGTTTCTACCTTCAGTAGACTCGTTTTACCAAACGAGGAAGAAATGCATATCTTCATTCTTCAACAAAACGCAAGGTATGTAAATGATTAATTAATATTCTTAGTGTTCTTCTTTTACATTTGTTGGTCAAAAAAAGATGTTACATGAAATATATATATATATGGTCTATAAAAAGATTAGTTAGGGTCCGTTTGATTGCAAATGTGGAAAATAAGTAGATAGAAAATGGATTCCATGGAATTGAATTGTTTAGAAATTGTTTTACTGAAAATTGTAATTAATTGTGTTTTATTGATATAATTTTTCACTTGAAAAATGTTGAAAATTTGGTGTCCGACTGACTTTATTTTCATGGAAATAATCAATAAAAGTGTTAAAAAAAATTTATCATTGTGTCTAAAATTTGTTTCCATTGTCAAAAAAAAAAAAAAATCTGAAAAATCAAAATCCACAAAAACAACAAAAAAAATATTTTCCCACATTTCCAAGAAAACAGACTCGTGAGTAGAGGAAGAGGAAACATTTTCCGGGAAAATCTTGTTAATCAAACTGCCTTAGTGAAATTCTAGAATGACCGAATTCGGACAGACAATAATGTAATAACTATGTGGACCCCATAGTAGGTATGATAACCCAATTTATTTTGGCTCGTTTCTTCCATAAATGCTCTTGCATACATTATCCTTGACATCACTCAATTTGTCTTTATTTCTATAGTTTCACGTGTGTTATAAAACAAATAATTTATTTACCGTAAGGGTAAGAAAGTAAAAACAAGAGGAGAAAATATGTGAGTTCGAAATAATTATTTTATAAAAAAATAAATTTAAAAGAAAAAATTGAGAAATGATCAAAACTTCTCAATTTGATGGATTGAGAATACGATCAAAATTATATTAAGCCCCTGTTTGGACCACATTTTTTTTTTCATTTTCATTCTACTCATTTTCAATCACACATTCTTCAATAAAATAATATTTTCCATCACATCAATAACTTTTCTTTCTTTTTCAATCACATATTCTCCATCATATCAACCAAAAAAATACATTCTTTTGAAAATAATGTGCACCAAACAGGTGCTAAATCGATTTTGGATGAATTTTACATCATTCAAAATAAGTTCTTGTTTTGTGGGGATTAAATTAATAATTTTGATAAAAGAAATTTGAAATATAAAGTTAAAAAGTTGTGAAACCAAAAATTATACGTGATTAATATTGATTATTTGATATTGATTTATATTAAAATTTGATTTAAATCAACTGCAGACAAGGGCTAAGTGCCCCAAAAAAAAAAATGAACAAACAATTATTTTTTAAATCTCCCGTAAACGGTGCTATAAAACTAAAAATAAAAATTAAAAAAATTCCTCCACACAGGCGGTCTTTATTGACTGGACAAAACGACAAGGGCCGGTTCTGGGAGTTTGCGAAATGGACGTCAACTAAAAGACAATATTGGCATAATCGACGTCATGTGCAGTTTGGTGTGACGTCAAGAATATGGGCCCACCATGTGGCCTTGATGAATGAGATAATTATCCGGTGTGGCAGGTGTGGCGTGACCTCATTGGTGCTACGTTACGCGGCCAATATTGTTTGTCTTAGTGGCTCTAGCATTTTTTTAGGGATAATTTTTGGTGTACAAAATGGGGTACAAAATGGTGTCCAAAATGATCAAGTGGCGGCCCCCTATTGGAGGGGCGGCTATGGGGCCAGCCGCTCCTCCAATAAGCGGCCGCCACTTGGCCATTTTGAACACCATTCTATACTTGTAGCGTGACCCTTTTCTTAGCTCTCCATCTCTATGTTTTCAGCACACGTATTGTGTGAAATAAAATTTGGACAACGTCAACTCAGGGTTTTTTTTTTTTAATCTTAAATCATAAAGTTGATGTTCCCTCATTATTAGAGCCACGATTACATCAAATTTTCAAGTTTTTTTTTTTTTTTTTTCAATTTTGTTATAGGTACGTTAGGGCCTTGTTTGTACGGATTAAAATTAGATTTTAATCTGAATCAAAATTATATAATCAATATTGATATTATATATTCCTGAACTTGTGGGCCCAACCTTGGGCCGCCCAAATAGGCCCTTCACAAGGTCGGTCCATATGAGATTGGGCCTTGATCGAGCCCTAGACTTGCGACGGATATAATTGTCAAAACACTAGATCAATTGAAACACAAACTCGTAGTTCAAACGAACTTTGCCCCCATCACAAATTGGGCAACCCCAACCCAACACAAACACCTCAAATATGTTAAGTACAGTTCTTCTAGGACTCCACCATCAGCTTCTATAAATATGCTACCCTACTTCACATTTCAGGTACGTTTTTATCAAAAACATTCGTTATAAGCTTTTCTTAAGCACTTGTCTGATTTAAGCATCGTAGAGGCGACGAAGACACGACTCGACGTCTTTGTTTCAGGTATTGAAGATTAGATCACGTGGAGTTCCTCACTTCAGGTCGGGTTTGCTCAGGTACGGTTTTTGGTAGCATCAAATATTAACATCTTTTATGGGTTTCACAACTTTTCAACTACATATTTCAAAATTTTCTATCAATTCTACTAAAAATCTAATTTTAATCTCCACCAAACGCCCTTTAAGTTTGATATCATGGATGACATTATTTGACATGACAATATTTTCAACCATTAACTTTAACAATACTTGTTCAAATCAATGACACAATTTTTCACACAAAACATAATGTCATCCATAATATCATTCAAGAATGTACGACTAGCATGATTCTAGTTTTTTTTCTACATGTAACTAATATTGATAACGTGACATGCTTAGTAAAATCAAAATTATTATAAACTAAAGATATTTAGAGAACGTAGTTTTTATTAAACCCACGTGCGGTGCTTCCATATCAAGCATAAGCATTATCTTACAACCATTGAATATGAGCATCTTGCGTGTCCCATTCTTGTATCAAGTCGATTAAAAAAGAACGAATTAACTTAAATGAGACGTGTGAAGTATATTTATTTGAAAGTTGGGGATAGGTTTGATATCAATTAGTGATTGAGAATGCTCGGTTTAATCCATTACGCAAGCATATAGCACATGGTTTTTACTTGCTTTCATCCTAATCGATGATAACGACTGCCTCTTTGTATCTTAGAGCCTGCTTGAGACACATTTTATTATTTTGAAATAATATATTAATGAATAATATGTGATTAAAAAATAATGAAATTTTTTGAATTTAAGTATAATATTAATTTATTAAAAAAATGTTTAGTTGAAAAGAAGAGGGAGAAAAATGTAATTTGAAAAAAATGGAGATCAAACAGGAACTTAAATTTATAGTATGAATTTTACCAAATGGAGACTATGATTTAAAAAAAAAAACTTTGTATAATTAAAAGAACAAATCCTCATGTACAAAGGATTTGTTCATACAGGCCCCTGACAAGGGGTCGGACCTCACATGTATTTAAAAAAAAAATTATTGTGTGGATCCCTCCATATGTGTTGTCTGTACAATATTTGTAAAAAAAATTTATGTACAGCAAGAGAGGTTCTAATAAAAAGGTTCGCACGTCTCACGCGTACTAAAAAACTAGAATTAAGATAGATGTACAGAAGAATTTTGACAGAAGTTTTACATATAACTCACAAAGGCGGATCCCAACTGTAATAAAAAATTGCAAAAAAAA
>CAIGRO010003693.1:0-10584 GCA_903798355.1 Fraxinus baroniana
GATTCAATCGTAAGTAATTTGTATCTCACAATCACAACTCCTTGTGATTAACAAATCACCAAAACTTGAATCTACGGATTCTATTATTTAATTAATTAAATATTAATTCGATTAAATAATAGATTGTGCCATAAATATGTATCGGTTATATATACATTAAAAGTGCATATGTCCAAAGTTGATTGGACCTAGGGCATAACACTTACAGTGGGGTGATTAAGAATTAGAATTATTTTATTTATTTTTTTTTTTTTTTCAAGAAACACCGAATATTTTGGTCATAATTTCGCCAAATTCGTTGCCTTAAAATCAATCTTTGCCAATTGCATTGTGTTCCTACATCTTCGTCAATTGTATTGTGTTGCCAAAGTTTTACTCCTTTGGTTACTGGATCGTCGAAGTGGTCACATTTCTAGGACATTTGCATCCAAATTGATTCAAATCATTAAATCAATTCACCCAGTCATGTAAAAAAGAGAGCTAAAGAACTTTTCGACATCGACGAGCCCAATTTTTGGATCACATTTTTGTGTAATTGTTTTAACACTTTTTTTTTTTTTTTTAACTAATTTGTGTTTATTGGTCGTGAAATTTCGCAAGTGCCATCTTGACAAGTAATAAAACGGATTTTTTTAAATCCGAATATCGTCTCACGGAGACTACTATCTGCTATAAAATTTTAAACTAACCTAGTTTCAATTTAAATAAAAAAATAACTAATAATCAAATCAAGTTTTATTTTCTAAACGAAATTCTAAAAAATAAAATAACGAACTATTTAATAAAATGACGAACTCAAATTAAAATGTAGATTAGATTATGTGCTGAGGTAGTTAGGATTTTCGATTTCACTTATATTTTTTATCATACATTTAATTCTAAATTACTCAGTCATTTTTCATACATGTCAACGATCGAATTAACATATTGTATTTAGTGATCTCAGCTTTTATTTTTTTATTCCATAATTTTAGTAGATCTCATCCAAAACATTGACTGTTAAGTGTAAAAAAAACTATATTATACCTTCAGTACTTCAGAAAATGCTACCAAAAACGAAGATAAAACTCCAATACCTAATTAAATTCATTCTTCTTTTCAACCCAAAGAGTTTCATGTAATGCAAGTTAATCCTTAAAATAAATTTATTTGTGCAGCCCATGTCAATTTAGTCTTTGTACTTTGAATTTTGCCATTTTTCGCTATTTTGCAATCTTTTCTTCAATTCATCATTGAACATAAAGTTTTACCTACACAATACAATTTAACATAAATTAAGTAAAATTTTATTCAAAAGACAATAAAATATCATAATTTAGGGCCACGAATAAGTATAAAACTACACTTATCATTTATAATTCAGGGATTTATCCAATTGAAATCATATTTGCCTATGGAAAGTAATAATAATTTTATGTAGATCTTGTTGGTTTACATTGCAAGATACTGTGTAGTGTAATGTAGTGAATAATGTGAGGGTTTTTTTTTATATATAGTTTCACATATGCGTGTAAATCTAAAAATGTGATCGAGATTAGTTGGATGTGGGAATTGTGACTATCAATTTTGTTCATTTTACTTGGCAGTGGTAACCGTGGAAATTCAGACTATCTATTTCTTTCTCAATTTAAGACTTAGGACGTGTGAATGTGATTGTGACCTACTATGTTATGTGATTGTGGTGTATGGTTTTATTTGAATGTAACCTATAAGTGATTGTGACATCAATTCACAAAAATGTGACTATTCTATAGTTTATGTAATATGTACAATTGAAGACTATGAATAAAGTCATACCACATTGGAGAAATAGCAATTTGTATGTTAAATTGTGACTGTAATCTATTACTTCACAACTTATCTGTTATGAGTGTGAATGTGATCTATTATCATATTATGTTGTACCATTATTGCAATTGTGATCCAAACTATTCATATTACATTGTGTCTATGACTTATTGCAACGTTTGATTGTGACTTACACTAATAATAGAGGTCACAATCTTCCAATCATCTCAGTCACAATGGCATACTTGTCATTAAAATTCACTAGAAAAGTTAACCCACAATTAGTTTAGACACTACTAAACTTTAGTTGACTCTGGCCACCTAACTTGTAAATCACCAACGAACTCATTTGGTGGTCGCTGCACTTCATAGCAACTCTAAGCTACTTTTCCCTTCGCTTGGATCACCAATAGCCAACTCGTTCTGGAGTACTGGAACTTCAAGCGTTTCTTCTCCCAACTTCAAAACTCTGAAGGCTTACACGTGAAGATAGAATTTTTGGTATTTGATCTTTAGATCTTTCTGTGTTTTGATATGTGGCTAAGGTAAGAGAATATTAGAATATCTAATTAACCTTCGTAGGATAATTTTTGTAGGTTTCTATAAAGGAAAATATCCTTATTCTCTTATGAAAATAATAATTGATACAAATATTTATAGCCTAAATTGATCAAAGAATATTACCAACTGGGCTACAAAACAGGGATTTAAACAAGCATAAAAAAGGGAAACTTCCTAACAAATCATCTAAATCAATGGATTTAGATTTTATTGGAATGAGACAACCTAAATCTAGCGGCACCTAAGACTTTGACACTCACTTTAAGTTGGTGCATAAATGTCAATCATACATAATTTGCTAACAAAAAGCTCGAAGTTAAGTCTGAATAATCCTTTGATGAGGATATTTGCTATTTGTTACATTGTTGGAATATATGGCATACATATAGCTCCATCATCAATCTTCTCTTTAATGAAGTGTTTGTCAACTTCCATGTGTTTGGTTCGATCATGTTGTATTGGGTTCTAAGAAATACTGATTGTAGCCTTGTTGTCACAGTACAACTTCATTGGCAGGTTGATAGTCATCTTTAATTCTTCAAGAACCCTCTTCAGCTATAACATTTCACAAACTCCATGAGTCATAGCTCTATTTTCTACTTGGGCACTACTCGTTGCAATCAAGTTCTGTTTCTTACTTCGCCATGTGACTATGTTGCCCCAAATAAATGTGTAGTATCCCAATGTTAACTTTCTATCAATAATCGATCTAGCCCAATTAGCATATGTGTATGCCTCAATGGTCCGTAGTGTAGACCTTTGGTAGAGCAGACATTATCCTGGCATGCTCTTCAAGTATCTCAAGATTTGTTATACAGCCTCAAGGTGTTTCTCATAAGGTATGCATGAACTGACTTACCAAACTTACAGCAAATGTAATATCAGGCCGTGTGTGTGATAAATATATCAACTTCCCTACCAAACTTTGGTAGCGAAATGTGTCCAGGGGTTCAACCTTCTAGTTGTCTCCAAGCTTCTGGTTAGAATCTATTGGGGTTTCTGTTGGCCTACAACTACTCATTACAGTCTCTTTAAGAAGATCTAGATCATACTTCCTTTGAGAGACAACATTCCCCTCTTTGACCTTGCAACTTGCATTTCGAGAAAATATCTAAAAGATCCTAAGTCATTTATCTCGAATTCCGTAGAGAGAGATCTTTTCAATCGGTTCATCACGACACATCAACTCCGATAAGAATATGTCATCCACATATATAATTAGTACAACAATCTTCCATTCAGACAAATGTTTCATAAACATAGTATGATCTCCTTGTCCTTGTGTATACACCTAATTTTTAACACACTAAGTAAACTTCTCAAACCAAACTCTTGGTGACTATTTTAGTCCGTACATGGATTTCTTCAGCTTACATACCTTCGAACCAAACTTCTTCTCAAAAATCGAAGGTGCATCCATATACACTTTTCCCTCCAATTCTCCATTGAGAACTGTATTCTCTACATCTAATTGCTACAGAGGCTAATCGAGATTGATTGCCGGTTATAGAAGAGTTTTAATAGTATTCAACTTTGCTACAAGAGCAAATGCCTTTAAGTAATCGATGCCATAGGTTTGAGTGAATCCTTTTGCAACCAATCGAGCCTTATATCTTTCAAGTGTTCCAACTTGTATTTATTGTGAACACCCATTTGCATCCCACCTGAACGTTACGAATTAAATTGCTACTAAGTTACCAAATGGTTATGAATTATCCGATTTTAATTTTGATATTGTGCGGAATTAATCAATCAAAAGTAACAAGTCACTTTTAATTATTTCTAGATGATTAAGCTTGCACACGTCCAATTATCTTAAGTTTGAATGTCACAGTTTGTAATATGGAAAGCAATAAATAATACCAATATTGATGATAGAGAAACCTAACTGGGTAAAAACTTCGGGACCAAGCTATTATCTCCACTATAGATAATATGGATTACAGTCTGTTTCCAGTCTAGCAATTTCCACTAATTCCCGCTGTTGTAATTCCTGTAATCTACAAGATTTGCTGGTTCTTCTAAACTCACGATCTGCTATAGTAGATACTATCTAGCCAACCGCTGGACTTTCGTTCCAAGATCCACCTCCTGTAGTTTCCAAGATCCGCTGTCTCCTTTCAACTTCCTGATCTTCTTCAATTGTCTCTTCCAAGTGGATTTTCAAGAATCTCCAATTCTTTTATTTTTCCTGTGCTTGCAATCCAACCTCTCTCAACCTCCAGAAACTTCTGAAGTCCAACCGAGAAAGTGCCTTCCTAAGGATGTTTAGAAAGTATGTGTTTTGGATTCTTTAATATGATTTTTTCCCAAACAGGTGATTATGATCTCAAGAAGAAAAGATGAATCACAATGAAAGAATATGTTCTTGGATCTTTAGAGAAAAAGATAAGGCAATGAAAATAATGAAAACCATCTATAAATTTCATCCAATGACTTAGAAATTTATAGGAGAGAATAATTAGGTTAAATGGGCTGGAAAAAAAATACTTTAAAACAGCAATTAGGGTTTCTCAAATTGACCTATCGCTCGAGCAAGAAGCTGGCAACATGCGAGTGGTGAACGGCGAGCGACACACTGTCGCTCGAGCGAGAGCTCAACGACAGTCGAACAACGGGCATTCTATTTTTATCGCTCAAGCAACGTCCACACGATAGGCTAGCAAAAATGCGACGCCGAGTTTCTTCTATTTTCATGCTCGAACCCTAGATATACAATGCACATGCACAATCACATGCACATGTTCACTCTTACTGCAAATTATCAATGTTTTTATACAGTAGACAAATGAATCTATGTCTCTCCCAAATGACCCCTCAGACATAAAATGCAAATCTCAATTTTGTTCAATGCTTCCTCTATGTATATTCTCTCTCCCCCTTTTTGTCATAAATGATGAAAGGATAAACAAACTTTTAACATTAACATATAATCACTCAAAAATACAGTCGTTAGCATGCATAAGTATAATCAATGTACAGAAAACCTTCCCTCATACTCAGTTCAACTTAGCATGAAGTAAATTGTATAAGTGACCCATGTGTGTAAAGTGTCACGAATCATTTGCAAGCAGGACCCCAAACCTTAATTTTGTGAAAAATGACATGCTAAACATTATTGTCAATAAGTATATTCATTTACTTATGAAAATCAAATCATTTAAAGTACATTAGGACCTCTAAATAACAGCTCATTTTATATTGATGTTTTCTTTTTCTCCCCCTAACTCTTTACAAATATATTTTTCAATATTTTAAGCTCACAATTTTTTTTCCAAATCTTAGGTGCAGACTTTTCTTCATTAAGCGACTTAAATGACCCCTGTAACGAGTTTTAGGTCGGTTTACCCAAGTCAGTTGACCATATGCACCAAGTTATGAAAAACCCCTCGGGCTTAATTACTCGAGTCAAATAGGCTCCAAAAAAGAACATAAGATATTGAGTTTTTTATTATCGAGGATAAATTTGATTTTAAGTCTAATAAATAAGGTCAATTCTTGTTTAAAGTCACCTTACTAAAATGTGACTACCATCACAAATCTTACACAAGCGGTAGAGTCTTACTTACAATAGCAACTAGTGTACAGTGCAAATGGTACATGAAGACGCATATACTAAGTACACCATAAATAATCTAAGTCAGCAATGGAAACTATGTTACAACTCATCGATTAAACCATGCTTGATCACAACCATAAGTTCAGGAATGTTATAATATCATGCTGTAAAAACAAATTCCATCATTTTTTTTTTCATTTTCAATTTTTTTGTTTTTCTTTTAAAACATGAATGCACTATGCAAAAAAAAAAATGTCAAACACACAAATAATCATAGCATAAATAAATAAAAAAGATATGCATGAAATTTCTATCTAGAAAAGAAATAAACAAATATGATGCATGCATAAATCAATATCACACAATGATAAAACATAAGCATGCACAAAAAAATATCTAATTAGTTAGGTACTCAAATGCTCTTACCTTTAAGAGCGTCGTGATCTATTTCACAATTTTTTAAATAACTTTTCTTCACCCAAACTTGCCTAGTGATAGGAATATTACTATTCATCCGTGTCATTAACTTCGTCAATTGACTCACTTGATTAGTAAGAAAGTCAACCTGACCAATAAACTCTTGATTCTTATTTCTATTTATGTTTCGATTTCTATTTCTATTCAAGAAATGATGACACATAGGATTTATGCGTCATAACTCACCACAGTTAAAACATGTAGGGATAAACCTAAGACTAATGGTACGTGGATGCTGACGTCTATTCCTAGTTTAGGCTGGTTAGTAGCAGGGACAAATATGGCATTGGACGTACTAGCACTCTTCTCCTTAAAACCTAGACCTCCCTTATTTCCAGCCGGGTTGCCCATTCCTAAAATGTTATCTTACTTTTCAAAACCACTATAGAAGGCAAGTAGTTGAGACTTAGAGTATTCTAGATCGCTCAGAAGGTTCTTAACCTGAATCTCTAAGGCCTCTTTCTCATTGGTCAACTCGCTGACTCTCCTAGAGGACTTCTCAAGCTCACTGGTAAAGTTTTTAACCTGAGTCTCTAAAGTTTCATTCATGAATTTTACTTCACTCAGGTTCCTTATTCCTTGCACTCAAGGATTTGTTTTTAGTAAAAATCTTAAGAATCTCTTCATACATCTCATCATAAGCCTCTTGAATATCTTCCTTATTCATAGGCTCTTCATTAGAATCCTTGTCACTATCTACGTCCTCTTCTCTCTCACTCCCCTGGTCAGATCCTTCCTTAACCCTAACAGTAAAGGTAATTTATTTTCCACTTTTCTCACGAGTGAATTTTTCCCTCTGATTGTTTGAGTTAGACTCGTCATTAGTAAGACTAGCATTCATAACCTATCCGAATTTCTCTTATTGCTAGGACACTCACTTCTAACGTGACTAAAACCTCGATAATTATGGCACCTCACAGATTTAGATTTTCTCCTAGATTCACTCGGGCCACCTTTGTGTCTCTATTGAGGATTATTTTTCATCCTAAACATTTTTCAGAATTTTTTAGCAGTGTAAGCTAATCCTCTTCATTAAGAGAATATGAATCTGAGGACTCTTTATGACTATTCCTCATAATTTTTAAGGCCAGTGACTTATCGTTTGTAGGTATAGCTAATGTAAGTTTATAAGTATGGAGATATCCAATTAGCTTTTCCACCTAAATAGAGTTTATATCCTTACTCTCCTCAATAGCAGTGATTTCTGTCCTAAATCTCTTAGGTAATGATCTAAGGATTTTTCTAACAATTTTAGGCTATGAGATTCTCTCGCCGAGGTTGAAACTAGAATTCACTATGTGGTTTAAACTCACATAGAATTCATCAAATGTCTCATCCTCTTTCATCATAATCTCTTCAAATCTAGTAGTTAACATCTACAACTTAGAATTTTTAATAGCATGAGTTCCCTCACATGTGATCTGTAGAATATCCCAAACCTCTTTGACTACCTCACACACGGACACTCTCCTAAACTCTTTCGGGGATACCCCTATAAATATGGCATGTAAAGCTTTATTGTTCCAGTTACATTCATCTAATTTCGTCCCAGTCTAGTTAGCAATGGGAGTGGATATAACTTCATTATTAACTATAGAACTAGCGGCATTCCAACCATTAATTACTACCAACGAAATAAGGCGGAACATATAATAAACTACTCATCTAGATAATATGGGTTAAGGAACGAATTTGGGCTCTGATACCAATTGAAAGTCACGGATTACCAAATTAATTGCTACTAAGTTATCGAATGGTTATAAATTATCCGTTTTTAATTTTGACTCTACGTGCAAAATTAATCAATCAAAAGCAACAAGTCACTTTTAATTGTTTCTAGATAATCAAGCATATATGTCCAATTATCCTAAGTTTGAATACCACATTTTGTAATATGGAAAGCAATAAATAATACTAGTATTGATGACGGAGAAATCCAACAGGGTAAAAACTCCTGGACTAATCCAGTTACCTTCACTATAGACAATATGGATTACAATCCATTTCTAGTCTAGCAGATTCCACTAGTATCCGCTGTTGTAATTCTTGTAATCTCTAAGATCTGTTGTTTCTTCCAAACTCATGATCTGCTACAGTAGATACTATCTAGCCAACCCGATAGACTTCCCAATCTACCTCCTGTAGCTTCCAACATCCGCTATCTCCTTCTAGTCATCTGATCTTCTTCAATTGCATCTTCCAAGTAGATTTCCAAGAATCTCCAATTTTTGTGATTTTCCTTGTACAATAATATTTGGGCTCTCAAATTGATCAACAGATGTGGGTGTGGATGGTTCATCAAGTTGAAAATATTTTTCCTAGTCTTCCATTTTTCTCCTCCCTGAAGATCAGTAGTAAAAAATTGTGTTGACTCAAAAAAAAAAGTGATATCCATAGTGATAAGCAATTTTTTTGAAATCGATTTAAAATATTTGCATCATTTTTGAGTGGTGGCATATGCAATAAACACACATTTTCGAGCTCGGGATTCACGCTTGCTTATGTTTTGGTCACTACTATGAATAAACGTAGTGCACCCAAATACTTTTAGAGGTAAAGAAGTTAAAAGCCTATTTGTTGGATAGATACAAAGAAAAACATCCGAAGGAGTTTTAAAATTCAAATTTTTACTAGGTATATGATTAATTAAATATGTTGCAGTTAAAGTTTCCTAGCCCCAAAGGTATTTAGGTACCATATTTTGAAATAGTAATGCCCAAGCTACTTCTGACAGACACCCCCATTTTGTTGAAGAGTATTAATTCAAGAACTCTGATACACAATGCCTATTTCTAAGAAAAAGTGGCTCAAGTATTTGTTAAAGAATTCTTTTCCATTATCACCCCTCAAAATTTTATTTTGTTTATTTATTTATTTTGCTTAAAACTAGGTATGCACCATCTTGTGAAAAGTTAAGAAAATTATTTCAACTTCAGATTTTTCTCTCATCAAATAGACCTAAGTCAATCTCGTATGATTGTCAACAAACATTACAAACCACCATTTACCAGAAGGTGTGGAAATCCAACTAGGCCCCTAAACATCACTATGAATTACGGTAAATGGACTAGATGCTTTGTAAGGTTGAGATGAAAAAGAAGTGCGAAGATGTTTAGCTAGTTTATGTGGAAGTTGATGAAGAAGAAGCTAGGGTTCCATGAGATTAATCAATTAATTAGAAAAGGGAGATTACAAAGGAATAAATAGCAACAAGGTAAAAAGACTAAACTACCCTAATCAATTAAATAAAACAACCATTCTACCCTTTAACATCCCACTTCAAACTCACGATGTAACAACAAGAAGTATCGAGAGTTTGTTAATCAAAAAATGAAAAAGCTGAACAGGATGTGATTTCGTGAAAAAATCAGCTAGTTGCATTGAAGAAAAAACAAAAGGTAGAGTAAGAGTACCATGTAGAAGATGGTGACGAATGAGATGACAATCAATTTCAATGTGCTTTGTCCACTCATGAAATACAGAGTTGTGAGATATTTGAATAGCGCTCTTATTATCACAGTACATAGGAATCGGAGTAGAAAGAATAACACCCATATTTGCAAGTAACCAATGTAGCCAAATAATTTCAGTGGTATTGGATACCATAGCATAATACTCAGCCTCGATAGAAGATCGAGAAACAACAGTTTGCTTCTTACTTTTCCAGGAGATAAGAAAATCACCCAAAAATACACAAAAACCAGTGGTGAATTTACAATCAGTTGGATCACTAGTCCAATCAGTATCAGAGTACGCATATAGCTCTAAAAACGATGTTGATATAAATAAAAGACTCCGAAAACAAGTGCCACGAAGATAGCGTAAAATATGAACAACAGCAGCCCAATGAACTGTAGTAGAAAATGAAACAAAATGACTAACAATATGAACAATATATGCAATATATGGACGAGTAATAGTAAGATATACCATGCAACCAACAATCGTACGATATAAAGTAGGATCCGTCAAAGGTCTACCATCAGAGAGGGAATTTGAACGTTAGTCTCAAGAGGAGTATCAATAGTTTGAGCATCAGTAAGACGAGCACGTTCAATGACGTCAGATGTATACTTAGACTGAGATAAAAGATAACCTTTAGGAGAATAAGCAACCTCAATACCTAAGAAGTAGAGTAGAGGACCCAAGTCCTTCATTTCAAATTGACGAGCTAATTCTGACTTCAAGATAATAATGCC
>CAIGRO010003745.1:0-14602 GCA_903798355.1 Fraxinus baroniana
AGTTGACTTGAAGACCTTCTTCTGTTGGCCACGTCGAATCCATTTTTCGAGGTCAACAATTTATACGTGTGTAAATTGTCAATAATAAGATAACTTATTGTAATTTGTAAGATTTTGTTCAATCAAAAAAGAAGAGAAACATTGCATAAACTAACAAACGATTTGTACAATATAATTTTCTTGCAAAAGAAAGACAAATAAAAAATAGATCAAAAGGAAACTTTTATAATTAAAGAAATCAAAACCAATGCTGCAGAAACATATTTAGCTCTTGTTTGTGCCCCATTATTTGGTAAAAATAGATTTTGAAATTGTAATTTTCTTTTTAGAGAATGTGTGATTGAAAAGTAGGTAAGATTTTTATATTTTATTAAGAGAATGTGTGGTTAAAAATGAATTTGAAAAAAAAAACCATTATTGAAAAATGGGGCTCAAACAATTTATCCAATAAGTAGTTAAACATTTTCTGTACCTAACAAATCAAAATCAAATTTAATATAATAAGAATTTGAGAATAATGTTCTTGAACATCAGTAGGAATACCAATAAAATGTTTGACAATACATAGATTAAACTTAGAAAACTATTATTTGAAACATCATTTTTTTTAGGGAAATAAAGTTATTCATTCATCAAATCGGCATTGAGTACATTTAATAGAAATGAGGGCGGAAAATAAGATCATTCAACTATACCATGTAAAGAGCTAGCTTTCTTAGCTAGTGTGTGAGCTACTTGGTTAGCCGATCTTCTAATCCAACTGAACTTGAGGTTCGGTAATTCTCTAGCAAGGAGGCAGCTCTCTTCAATAAGAATACCGAAATAAGAATTGTTTGCATCATTACTCTGTAGAGCATTAAAAACCAGTAGAGCATCCATCTCATTGGTATGGACCTCGGGAAATTTAGATTTAATCCAATAGAGAGCCTCACGAACCCCCAAAGTTTTGGCTAGGAGTGGGTCGACAATACCTTGTACTGTAACAGCTCTGGCAGGAACAAAGGAGCCTAAATCGTTTCAGAAAGAGCAATGGTATTTCGATCATTAACATTGAGATAATTGAACTACCAATTTTTTAATTGACCAGAAAAGCCATAAATAATATTGCCGGTAGCTTCACTTGGCTCGAGCTCATTTGACATATAGGAATTATAACAAATACCCATTTTATCACAAATTTGAATAATTTGATACTCAGTTGATCCATCGATATTCCATTCAATAATGGAACTTCCATCATATTTGAATTGTCTTCTTTCTTTTTCTTCAAAAAGTGAATTAGGATTAGAATGTCAAGGATAATAAGCAGGAATATTTGAATTTTGGATTTTTTGACCACGAAGTTTATTGATTTGTAAATCAGTTTCTTCGATAAATTGAGATTCAATTTCATCAATAGTATTGATGTTTTTTGAAGAAGCGGATAATTTTTGAAAATTGATGAGCAAGTTCTTTAAGAACATTTTCGTTTGAATTAAGTCTCTTTGAAGGATGAAGAATTTCATGAACATGACAGAAAGAAGGAACATGCATTTCAACTGATTTCTTCTTCTTTTCAGATTTTGAAGATTCAATGGCTTTGAAAGATTCATGAATGGATTTGAAATGTACTGCCTTAGCTGAATCAGAGGTTGATTTCTCAGTTTCAGAATTTATTTCAATTATGTTGAACTGCACATAGTATGAAGAACTATATTCGAATAATTATTTTGAGAGATAATTCTTTTGATATCTTTTACGTTCTGAAGTGGAATATCTCCCACTATTTCACACTTGAGGAAAACAAATGAAGTCTTCACAAATTTATAGCTGGAATATCCGAACTTGAAACCTTCCTTGAATTGAATTAAAGAATCTTGAATAATTTCTTGATTTGAACCACTTTTGTCTTTGTCTGCCACTTGTGTAAAGAAACCTTGAAAAATTGTCCTTCCTTCCCGACTTTTTTAAAAACTAACGCCTTTATTAAAGTGACTTTAATAAAGATGCTTTGTGTCAATTCTTTCTTTTAAGTGTTGGCAAGGCGGGGAAAAATAATATGTTTGCTAACAGACACATCTTGAAAAGCATTTCTTTTGATTTATGGTCCATGTATTCTTTTAATTCGTCAAGAAAATTGAGTCCATGTAGTCATTTTGAATTTCTTTGAATTTTTTCTTCAATTAAATCATCAATATTATAACCAAAGCACATATCTTCATTGTTTTGTTCATAATCTTCTGATTCTGAAACAGAGTCTTTTGACATGGATTTCTTTGATGAAGCCTCGACAAGGGCTGAAATTATTCATAAATATTTTGAAGTTCTTCTGGTGTAGAACATTTATTGAACACTGCCATTAATCTTGATTTTTCAGTAAGGAAATCGACCTTTTTGTCAATTTCTTTTTGAGATAATTTTGGAATGCCAAAATTCCTCTGTGCTTGAATCCATGAATTTACTACTTTAGGGCAACAATTTGTTTCTTGGAATTTTGATCACCATTTTATTTTGAATCTTCGAACAAAGATAGTCCCAACAAAAAATCCATGATACTTTGAAATTGAGGGCAAATTAAAACAAAAGATTTTCTTGAGGCTTTAAAAATGTTTTTGCTTCTTGTTTGAAGTGTTTGAAACCTTATTGAGTAAGATTGGATAAAATCTTCTCAACAAGTCCACAATATTCGTACCAAAATTTGAAACCATTTTGGAAAATTTGATGGGCAATTTTGATGAAAAAGGATAAACCAATAATGAGTTACTGGTCTAAAATAAATAACATTAAACCACGCCTTTTTGTAATCCAAATAAATGAATCTTGACTCGAATGAATCATTCTTTGAAATATTCATTCGTTTGTATTCCCAAGAGTGGAGTCCCCAATCTTCATAAGACCATATTCTTTGAATATAATTTTTTTAAAAATCAATGTGTTTGGGGTTTTTGCTGTTTGGAATGTGAGTAATAATAACATATCCTGTTTTGATAAGAATCGCTTCATAAAACTCATGTAATTTTTTGATATTTATTGGAAGATAATGGAAACCCGAGGGAAAGAAATGTTGAAGATGTTCTTCAAGAGAGGAATACCTATGAACCCATGAAGTTTCCATTTCAAAAACAGGAAAATTATATTGGTTTTGTCAAATAAGAAAGGGATTTTTGAGGGTTAATTTCAGGAAGTTTACCAGAGCCAATTTGAAGAGCTTTACGGTAATTTGAGGGTTTGTTTTCTGGATTTGTTTGAGTAGGTTTTTGGAAGAATTTTGAAGCAAGGGTTGTATTTTGAGAACTAGAGGAAACTTCTGTGGGTCCTCTATAAGAATTTTGATATAATCATCAATTGAATTAACAGGAATTTGAATCTTACTTTTGTTCTTTTTCTTGGAAGAACTCATTTTTTGTTCTCCCTCTCAATATGGAGAAATTCTCTTGTAAGGAAATGTGCAAAAAAGTTTGAGGAACCCCGTATAAATAGAATTTGAAAACCAAACCAAGAAAGGATTGCTTGTCATCTTGCAAAAGATTGTTTGGAAACAAGGTTTTTTATGTCTTTTTACAAGATATCTTTTAAAACTTTGTAATCTGTTTTTAAAATAAGATTTTTATTAATCAAACCATCTTGAAATTTTGATATCACAAAGGACGATTGCGAGAATCGCCTTTTTGATAGTGGAGTAATTCTTTTGAGAACCTGACCAGATTCTTGAATGAAATCTGATCAGTTGTTCTTTGCTTGAGTTGAAAGGAACTTGTTTGAGGACACCACCATACCCCAGAGCTGACGCATCAGTCTCAACAATAATGGAGGCATGGGGTCAAGTATCGAAAGGCATGGAATACTTTTGACAACTTTTTCGATGAACAGCTAAAGTATGCTCGTGACTCCATGGGTCAGGGTATTTTTGTAGTCTTTTGAAAAGATAGGCACATAGGATTCTTATCTCTTTGATAAAGTCTCCTAATAATTAATGCAAATCGAAAATCTTTGAAGGCTATTTTTGTCTAAAATTTCATTTGAAAATTTATTAGTGAATTCTAAACTTCTTTGAATTGGTGTAAGTGTTCCTAAATGAATTGTATAACCTAAGAACCTTATTTTTGTTTGACATAAAACAACTTTCTTAGCTGAANTAATTTTTTGAAATTTTGAAGGAGCATTTTTTAAGTTGAATAACATAACGTTCCATTCGTATTGACCAAAAGGTACGTTGAAAACAGTTTTATATCTATCATCTTCTTTAATTTTAATTTGCCAGAATCCTGACTTCACATCAAATTTTGAGAAGATAACAGCTTTGAATAACTGATTGAGTAAATCTTTTTTTCGAGGTATTGGATATCTTATCCATTGAAGAACAGAATTGAGTGGTTTATGATAACTAAATGAGGAGCTCCTCGTTCAATTTCAGCAGAATTATTGACATAAAAAGTAGAACAGCTCCTAGGCGATTTGCTTGGCTTAATTAGCTTTTTATCAAGGAGATCTTGAATTTCTTTTGTACAATGATCAAAAAGATCTTTGTTCATTTGAATATGGCGAGATTTTGTAGGATATTTGATTCATGAAAATCTTGAGTTTAAGGAAGAGAAACAACATGCTTCTTCCTATCCCAAAAAGCATTTTGGAATGGTTGAACATATTTCTTTCTCTATATGCTTTTGAAAATTAATTTTTTTTTTGAATAATTGAAGAGCCCTGGAGTCTTTCTTCAATTCTTTGAAATTTAATTTCTTCTTTAAGAAATTGAATATGATTTTCCTTGAAATTAATACTATTAACAATATTTGAAATAGAAACATCTTTTAAAGTATTTACATCTTTAAAAAGAAGAGGATTTGTAAATTTGAAAACAATCTTTTAGCTAAAAATATTTATAGTTAATCCTTTTGAATCTACAATAAAAAAATAAATTTGAACAATAAATGGTGTACCAAGAATTACTTCTTGGTCTAAATCTTTTACTAAATAAAAGATATTTTTGAAATAAATATTTGAATTACAAACATGTGCTTTTGATAGTTTATATTGAATATTGAGTTTTTTTGCCACTAGTACCATAAAGATGCTCAGTGGTTTTCTCGAAATATTTTGTAGGGGTAAGACCTTCCCTAATACAGTTTTGATTAGCACCAGAATCAATAAGAACTCTAGTGTGAAGCTTAAAATCTTTATTGACTATAATAGTCATATTGCAATACCAATTTTGAAGTTGAGAGCCCGTTTGGTGCACATTAAAATGAGAGAATGCATTTTTTTGAAGTGATGTGATGGGGAATGTGAATTTTTTGAAGTAATGTGATGGGAATGTGTGGTTGAAAAAGAAAGAAAAATTATTGATGTGAAGGAAAATATTATTTTATTGAAGAATGTATTGTTGAAAATGAGTAGAAGAATGAGAATGAAAAAAATAATGTGGCTCAAACTGGGGATGATTCTCGAAATAACATTGACCTTTTCAGCCTCTGTTAAAGGATGATGAGAAGATGACTTTGACTTTTGAGATTTACTGGATCTAGAACAATGAGATTTTGAATCAGAATTTGAATGATAAGCATGAGAAGTATCATCTTCAGATGAAGATGAAGATGATGGAATTTTTTTTTTTTTTTTTGTTAAAAAAAATCTTTAATTTGAATATGAACAACATTCAACTTAACATCCCTCATCTGTTTTTCAAGATTAGAAATTTGGGATTTCATAATATTGATTTTTGATCTTAAATCAGAACTAGAAGATTCTGATTTTTCATTTTGAAATTGTTTCAAAACATCTTGGATATTGAAAGGTTCATGAGAAGAGATTGACGGTAAAAGAATACTAAACTTATTTTTCAATCTTTGATCAGGAATTTGATCAATGATATCTTTAATAAGTTCTTCCTCTTTAGTAAGAACATTTATAATTTTACAATCAAAAATTTCTTTACTTTGAGAAGAGTATAGGTAGAATTTGAACTTTTTTCATAAGCAGAGTCTTCTTGATTTTGAAAAACATGAATAATTTCAGAATTTGAAGAATCGGTATCAAATTCAGAATTAATAAGATTGAGAAATTCAAGTTTAGTATCTTCATCACATTGAAGATTACTAATCTTTCCCTTAAGAGGACATTTGTTTGCATAATGACCGGATTTGTTACACTTCCAGCATGTAACATTTGAAGTTCTTTTCTTTGAAAACTTTCTTTTGGGAAAACTTTCTGAAGGAAATTTTTGAAAATCCTTTTTCTTTTCAAAATACTTTTGAGAAGATCTTTTCTTGAAAATGAGAAGAAACATTTTTCATTTTTCGTTCTTGAAGGAGGAATAATTTTCTCGAAACCATATTGTTCACAGAATGATCCTAATTTTTTACGACTATCAAGTCTTTTTGATTTCAATTTGGCATTAAGTTTGAGATTATTACAGAGACTTAATCCTTCTCAATTAACGAAATCGATTAATTCTCCATAAGTGATATTTTCAAAAGGAATTCTTCCTTTATTATCTCTTTTGATAGCTTCTCTTACCTTTTCGGCAAAGAGTTTAGGAAGTTCAGAAACAAATCTTTTTTTCCAATAAGATTGTTCACAATCATTTCGAAGTAAGCCACGTGCTATATATATATATGCCCCCGTTTGGCCCCCATTATTCCAAATTATAATGAGATGAATAAATAAATTTTTGAAGAATGTGTGGTTAAAAAAGAAGGAATTTTTGTTTAGTTTTATGTGTAATATTATTTTATTGGAGAATGTGTGGTTGATAAAAAAAGAGAGAGAAAAATAAATTATAATTTAATGAGAAATAATTAGGGTCAAACAGTGAGATAATAAATTTAAATATATAAATGGGGGAAAAATATTCTTGGCAATTATCATATTGCGAGATGGATCTAGAAAATATTGTACAAAAACTATAATAATACATTATGCAAAGAAATTAGAAGTAGGATCACATCAAAATCATAATCACATATTTCTGAGCATTATAATTGTTGGAAAAAAAAAAAAAAAAGACTTGCTGAGGTTGATTTTAACATAATTTTGAGTGGGATCCATACTTTCATTTTGCAAGATCAAAGTTGATTCGAATTATTCTCCATTAGAACATCGAAATCATATATTTACTTGTCAAAGATGATAATCGGATGAATGATAAATTGTAGTTCAAAGTGGATAATTGAAAAATATTTATGTATTGGAAGGAAAACTATTTTAGTGCGTCCCACATAGAAAAATAAACAAGTCAATGACTAATTTATATATGGCTACACTTTGAAATGGTGTAATCACGTGACACACAGTACTAATCACCGATCGAATTAACACTTCGAGCCTTTAACTTGTGTGTAGACGCCACCTACATACACAAAATCGGACAAAACGGACCAAAATTGTACCTTAGAAGGATCCATGTTTTGCCTTTTTTCTATAAATATTTTATTTTTTCTCTTCCAATGGACTTTCCAACCCAATGAACTCTTGTGGATATTACGTGTTAGTGGAGAGAATAAACAATCAGATTAATAATGATGTTATACATTGTAACACCTATAACTCCTGGTCTGTTCAGTCCCCATTAACGCCTTATATATAGGTCAGTTTTTCCTTTGTTCAACGCACAAATTTTCTTATCTTCTTGTAAAACTATCTTCCAGTCTTTTGTTTGTCAATATTAATTTTTAAGTTGTTATATTCTGAATTTTTTTAACAAACTTAAAACAAATTCAAAAAAGAACAAACGTGTGATTAATTTTAATCTCCTTTAGGAACTTATATTTGTTTGTTGTTTTAGAAATGACAATTGAATCAACCCATATGGATGTGGCTACTGAAAACCTGGATGTGGCTTAATTGTCAAGTTCTGCTGTGATTAAGATTGTGGCTAAATTGCAAAGTCATGCTATAAAGTAAACCGTGGCTTAAATAACTAACCATGTAGTAACTATTCTTGATTAATCATGTGGAATATTGGAGAAATTCAATTGTTTGAATTTCAAAAAGTAGCAATTGAAAATGTTATTTTATTTGACCACCTTGAATCGTGCAAGTTTTTTAACTGATGATACTCCAAAACTTCAAGAGGGTGAGGGAAATATACAAGCCATTAACACATTTTGATTTCCTGTGCCGCTACTATCTCATGAACGTTGGGCTACTTTACTACAACATGTATAGTACAATGAAAACTGTTAAGGAGTTGTGGGAATCTTTAAACCAAAAATATAAAGTTGAGGATGAGAGGCTAAGAATTTATTCTTGGCCGCTTCCTAGATTAAAATAGTGGACTCCAAAACTATAATCAGCTAAGTATATGAACTCCAAGTAATTCTACATGATATTCATGTCAAGAGATGGATTTGAGTGAAACTTTTCAAATGGCTGCTATTATTGAGAAGCTAGCTCCAGAAGGAAAGATTTTAAGAATTATCTTAAGTGCAAGCGAATTGAAATGAACATTGAAGAACTAATTATTAGAGTTCGAAATGAAGAAGACAACAAAAGTTCGAAAAAGAAGGGATTTAATCCCAATATGGCTAAAGCCAATGCTGTAGAGCATGGTCGAACTTCTAAGACCTTCAAAAATAAGTATGGGTAGGTCATTTGGTGGCAAAGGAGCTAAGCTATGACTGAAATGTGGAATTTTTAAGAAGTTTAATAAAAAAGAAGCAAATGTGGTTGACTACATGGAACATGATGTGTCTGAGATGAACCTCACAGTAATATTTTGAAAGTGATTTGATGGGTTCAAACCAAAAAGAATGGTAGGTTGACATTGGCACTACAAGGTATGTATTTTCTTATAAAGAGTTGTTTACAACTGGGAATAGGGGAAGTGGTTTATGGAAAAATCAGCAACTTCTGAAGTCAAGTGTCAAGGTATGGTGATTTTAAAGATGACTTTTGAGAAGAATTGACTCCTAACAATATGTTGTATGTGCCGAAAATTCGCAATAATCTAGTCTCCAGATCGCTTTTGAATAAGCATGGTTTCCATATTTTGTTTGAGCCTGAAAAAGTTATTTTATCTAAAAATGTTGGTCGGTAAGGGTAATGTATCTAATGAGTTGTTTAAACTCAATGTAATGATTGTTAACCTGAAAATGAATAAAATTAATTATTCTGCTTACTCACTTGAGTCTTCTAATTTGTGGTACGATAGATTAAGATATGAAAATTGTAGATTATTTAACTTGAATTGCATATCCGCGTTCCATATTGATTCTAAACATAAGTATAAAACTTGTATTGAGGCAATATTGAAAAGGACATCACTTTCATTAATTGAAAGAAATATGGAACCACTTGATGTAATTGAAAATGATGTTTGTGATGTAAGAAGTGACAACAAATACTTTATTACATTTGTCGATGATAACACATATATTGTTATGTATATCTACATAAAAATAAGGATGAAGCTATAGATAAATCTACTCTATTAAAAGATGAAGTTAAAATACAATTACATAAGAAAATTAAGGTGTTGAGAAGTGACTAGAGTGGTCAATATGAAGTACCATTTGTTGAATTTTGTGCTCACCACAAAATCATATATGAAATGACGACATTTTATTCACCCCAACCAAATGATGTAGCTGAACGAATAATCGTATTTTAAAAGAAATTATGATTGCAATGTTAGTAAGTTATGCATTACCTCATAACATGTGGGAAAAATATGTGTTGTCGACAAATTACCTTTTAAAAAAGGTGCTCCAAAAAAGAAAATAAAATAAAAGAGCCTCTATGAGTTATGGATAGAAAAGAAGTCTTCCTGTAAATACTTATGAGTGTGGGGGTATCTTAATAAAATGATTATTCAAACACCAAAGAAGGTGACGATAGGCTTGAAAAATGTAAGTTACGTCTTTATTGGCCATGTACATAATAGTAATGCTAATAGATTAAGATGTATGAGTCTAAAAATTTCGGACATATACAAAAAATGATAATGAAACCGAAAAATACCTCATTCTTTGAACATGTATTTTCATACAGATCCAAAAAGAAAGCAAGCTCCTATAAATGGACATATGAGGCTACTGATGAAAATAGTCATAACCAAGGACTAGAAGAGGAAGTTATGGTTGAAATAAGATGTAGAAAAAGAGAAATGCTAGAAAAATCTTATTGTCTTTTGCAATATATATGCTAGAAAGTGAGCCTCAAAACTTCAAGAAACTGTGAACTCTTCAGAGAAACCTTAATGAAAGGGATCATTAAAAGTAAAATAGATTCCAATTTTGTAAGAGCTTCCTCTAGGAAGCAAACCTATAAGCTACAAATGAATTTTCAAAAGGAAAGTGAAAGGAAGTGGAAGAAGTCTAAAGTTAGACAAGTGATAAGGAGTTATGGATGACAAGAATGTCTTGATTACTTTGATACATATTCTCATTGACTATAATAACATCTATTAGAATGATACTTGTCATTGTAGTTCTGTGAAATCTTGAAATACATCAAATGGATGTCAATACTTCTTTTTTGAATGGAGATTTTGGAGGAAGAAATCTACATGCTATTACACGATGATTTTTCATCATTAGGGCAAGAAAAGAAAGTGGCTTGAAACAGGCACCCAAATAGTGGTATAAAAAGTTTGTGATCAATAAGTGTGACAAATGCGTTTATGTCAAAGACACGAAAAATGGATGTCATTTTATATTTTTTGTTGACAACATACTTATCAAAAAAGTTCAAATAAGCAGATCAATCAAATAATAAATTTAAATAAAATAACTAGAAGTAAAAGAAAAGATATGATGTAAACGATATAATTGTGGTTGTTCGATCCAAACCAATGATCTACATCATTCATTATCAAGCTTTTTGTCACAAGTAAATCATTTTCATTATATTGATTGACTTATGGTACAATCGAAAAGCTTCTGGTGATTTGCAATTAAGGAGCACCAATCTTTATATAATATTGAGCTTTCAAGAGACCTCAATATGACTCACAAATTTAATGAAATGATTTTACAATGAAATTCTCTCTTAATAAGCCTATATTTAGGCTCCATTTTAATCAAAATGCATTTTTTCTTTTTTTCTTTTCAACAACACATTTGTTAATGAAATAGTATTATACCTAAATCGAAAACTTTTCCTTCTTATTTAACCAAACATTTTTCAAAAAATCAGTATTCCAAAATATATTTTTTCCCGAATGTTTTGAAAAATGTGGACTTTGAGAAAGTGGTTTCAACTAGTTTTTCACGGATATGATGCTTTAGAATATAATCTAAGTTCAATTATTATTTTGAAAATCAATTTTATTAGTGTCTCTCAAGTAGTGTACTCTAGAATTATCGGAAGTCTGATGTACTTGATGAGTTGTACACAAGATCAAATATAGCTTATACAGTTAATAAACTAAGTAGATACACGAGCAATCCAGGAGTCAACCACTGTAAGGAATAGTAAGGGTACTAAGGTACTCAAGATATACTCGTATCTATGCACTTACTTTACCAAATATACAGCCGTCATTGAAGGATGTAGTGATACTAGCTGGATATTTTAATTTAATATAAAAGACTCAAAGTTTACTAGTGATCTTATGCTCACATTGGGAGGTGTAGCTATATCATGAAAACTCTATAAACAAATAGTTATAGCCTACCATGGAATCTACATTTAAACTCTAGACAAATGTGATGAAGAGGTTGAATAGCTACCTAACTCCTTAGATGATATTCCAAGATGGTCAAAATCCGTGCTAGTAATTTGCATAAGATAACTACTCCAACATTGCGGATCGATAAACAAAAGGTTACATAGAGAGTTAGTGGAAAGTCATACAAGGGAATATGACTTAAACCCTTGAACGGATAAGTTAATACAAAGGAAGCCCAACTTAATTTGATTGGAGATTCCAAAATCTAGATTCAAGGGACAACCTAATTGCAAAGGCTTAATCAAATCAATGTGGGGAATCACTATCTACTCCTATGATGTAAGAGTGATGCCCATGACGACGAAGGATATGTAATTTGCTTTTAATGTTTCTTATGTTTTAGAAATTGAGTGAAGTAATGCAAGTTACTTGAAGTAAGAAATTACTTATGTGAGAGATGAGTGGGTCCATTTCTAAGAAAATTGTGTAAGGCTCAATTCTTAAGAATTCTCGTAGAACCATGTATATGTCCGTGGCCATAAACTAACAACAATGAGAATTGAATTATACTAGGAAAATTCTGTGTGGAGTATATCATCATTTACACAAAAGATGGAATAGTTTAAAGATATTGTATATATTGCTCAACTAGTAAAGTAAATATGTTTTTACAAGGGAAAGTTCAAAAAGTAATACATATCTATCCTATGCAGATTCCAACCTTTGAACTTTATCATCAACCTTTTATGTTTCTTGTTTCTTTGTCTCTCTCAATTTTTATTTGTATGGTGGATTGTTGAAAAAATGACTTTAGTGTTAGTTTTATCATAATTTTGAGTGGGACCCGTTCTTTTGTTTTGAAAAACCAAAGTTGATTCGTGTTCTTCTTTGTAAGAATATTGAAATCATATATTTACTTGTCAAAAGTGAAAATTGGGGGAATGAGAAATTGAAATTCAAAGTGAACCATCGGAAGGTTTATGTATTGGAGGAAAAACTATTTTAGTTTGTTCTACATAGGAAAATAAACTATGCACTGACATTTTATATATGACTATAATTTGGAATAATGTAATCATGTGTAACATAAAGGTTTTTTCATCTATGCGTTCAGGGAAGTACAAATAACAGACTGAGCTAACATTCTAGACTTTGAATTTGTATGCAAGCGTGACATGCATAAATGAATATCGGACCGAAGGTAATAAAATTGTTCCCTTGGAAGGTTTCACGTTTTGACTTTATTTCCTGTAAATATTTTATTTTTTCCTCCTTCAATGAATTTTCCAACTGCTAAAACTCTCGTGGTTATTTCTTGTTAGTGGAGAAAATAAACAATCACGTTAATGATAATGTTAAAGGTTGTAACACTTGTAACTCCAGGTCTGTTAAGTCACCATTAGAGCCTTTTATAGAGTTCAATTTGTTCATTTGTTCTGTACATGATTTTTCTTATCATCCTGCAAAAATATCTTCCAATCTTCTGTCTATCAGTATTTTTCAATTTTTGTCTAAAGTTTTGGTGATCGATTCACATGCATATTCAGTTCATCGGTGTAGAAATGACTCAATTTCTACTATTCTTTCCTTGTATCCTAGGAGATAGACGCTCAACGAGACCTCAAGAATTGATAGTATGGGGCGAATCTATTTTAAGGAAACTATATTTACACATGCCTCTATTTACAAATCCGTTTTTAGTGATCAGGGGACTTCAAAATCTAAAATGACAAGACAACCACATCTCTATAGATTCAAAATCTCTTTCTCAAAGTCTTGATTACAAGTTAGCAGAAGTTCATTTAGAACGCGATTGAAGATAAATTTTCTAGGCAAAAACTCACTGCAAACAATTTATATAAACAACCTTTCTGCAACCAACATGTCATCTCATCATTTCCTCACGAACATCTTACTGATCAAGAGATTGTAAGTATCCAAGTTGGGCAAACACATTAACTAACTAGATATTAACACCATACTATCACTACACCAACACATTTAACTAAAGTTGAATTAACACTACAAGCTTCCAAATCAGACTTCTTTAGAAATTTAAATTAACACTACTAACAAAACATTCATTTGATCATTTTTTTGTAGCATCTCTCTTCCCATTAGCAATAATTGCAATCTCAAGCTTCGGAAGGCAACTCTTATGTGAAGCATTTCTTCTAACTCTATCTTAATCAAGCATTTCTTATGATGAAGATGCGTCTGATTTCATACATACCTTACCTTTTCCATCTTGATCCCATCTTTTTCTGCATCCTCATCATCAAGCCCCATCAATCCAAACTACAAAAAAGTATGTTGAAGTATTAGCTCAATGATTTTTCAAACATACTAACACATCATTCAATAATTTACTAAAACTAAGACAAAGCATTGTTTAAAAAACTTAAAAGTTCCCCATAAATTTTCTAATTCTACTTGTCCTGACATCATCATCATCTTGGACCTCATCCCCCCTCTTCATCTTCATATTTCATCATCTTCTTCTTTAATCCATATACTTTCTCCTGATTGTCCACCAACTACTCATCTAGTTCATTTATCTTCAAAACTTGTCTTCCACCCCCATTTTCATTGTCCTTGTTTGCCATTTCACCATCATCATCGTCATCATTATTACCATCGTCCTTATCTCCGTGTTCATCGAATCCTCGATCTCATTCTCTAAACCATCAATTTCCTTACCTTTTCAACTCACTAATGCCCTATTCCCATCTTCAGTCTCTTCTTTTGATTTTCCCAAATCTATCTCTCCCAAAATAAAATATGTAAGTCTTATGCCCTAAGTCCAATCAACTTTGGACATAAACATTTTTATTAGATATAATCGATACATATTTATGGCAAGATCTATTATTTAATTGAATTAATACTCTAATAAATTAAATAAAAAATTCATAGATTCAAGTTTTGGTGATTTGTTAATCGAAATGAGTTGTGATTGTGAGATACAAATTACATATGACTAAATCTTAAATCGTTCGTGGTCGTATGTAATAA
>CAIGRO010003754.1:0-12031 GCA_903798355.1 Fraxinus baroniana
ACTCACTCTCTCTATTTTTCTTTCTACACAAAGTTGAGTTCTTTCACAAGTTTATCTCTAATCTCTCTAGTAGAGGCTCTCCAAAATTGTTACTTAAAGTATGAAACTCTTACCATATTTATAAGAAAGCATTGGCAGTTAGTAGCCTATAAATCTAGTTAAAAAATCCGAAAGTTTGGACTTGATAAAGAAATGGAAAATCTAAATTTTTTCTTCATTCATTTCAAACAGCTAATGTTTGTCATTTATCTAAATAATTGCAGTTAAGATCTCATGTTTTAGAGAATTATTTAGGCAAATTCACCACTCCAGCACATGTCTTCAATATTATTGGATGCAATTTTATCTTCATTGGTTGGAAGAAAACAATTTGAATTTTACTTCAGTACACCTTTATGTCAACAATAATGGCAGTCGTAATCTTCATTTGCTAGAAGAAGCAAATTGGTTTTCTCTTTTTATAACAAAATTAGTTTTATCCACCATACATGTGGTGGGCCCCACAACAAATCTTCCCCTCCGCCTCATGTAGTGAGTTTTACCAAACCCGCTTCTTGGCACAAGCTTCGAGCTTCTCCTTAGGCAAAGATTTCATCAACATATCCGATCTATTATTGCTAGTATGAATTTTCTCTAAATTCAACATCTTGGCTTTAGGTACATCACGAATCTAATGGTACCTGACATCAATATGCTTTGATCTAGAATGAAATGTTAAGTTCTCAGCTAGATGAATAACACTTTGACAACACAATAAACAACATACTTTTCTTGTTGTAATCTCAATTCTTGACGAAATTTTTGCATTCACAAAGCTTCTTTACGAGCTTCAGTGATGGCAATATGTTCAACTTCTATGAATGATAGAGCTATACTTTTTTGCAACCTGGACTGCCAAGAAACAACTCTCCCAGAAAAGGTCATCAAGAATCTTGACGTCAACTTCCTAGAATCACTATCACCAGCCCATATATGTATATGCATATGTGCATCCACTTAACACAAGTTCATCACTGCCAAAGCACAAACACACCCTGGAAATACCTCTTAGATACCTAAGTATCCATTTTACCGCTAACCAATGTTCCGTTCCATGATTTGAAAGAAATCAATTGACAACTCCAACGGCACGAGCAATGTCTGGTCTTGTACACACCATAGCGTACATCATGTTGCCAACTGTAGATGCATAAGATACTTTGCTCATTTCTTCCTATTATTTCTCACTTGTAGGACACTGTTTAGCTGTCAACTTGAAATGGCCTACAAGTGGAGAAGAAACGGGTTTTACCTTACTCGTGATGAATTTGTCAAGAACTATTTTAATATAGCCCCTGTTTGCGCCACATTCTCATTTTCATTTTCATTCTTTTACTTATTTTCAACCACACATTCTTCAATAAAATAATATTTTCAATAAAATAATATTTTCTATCATATCAATAATTTTTCTTCTTTTTCAACTACATATTCACCATCACATCACAAAAAAATGCACTCTCCTAAAAAATGTGCATCAAACACACTATAGTTTTCTTGAAATAGCCACAGCTTTTCGTTCTTCCTATCGCGGGATATTTTCATGCCGAGAATTTGTGTTGCTAATCCCAAGTCTTTCATTGCCAAAAACTTAGCTCCTTTTTAAGTTTGGCAATCTTGTTGACGTCTTGACCAACAATCAACATGTCGTCAATCATCATCTGCAAGTTTCTTTACAAATACATTGTGGTCTGACGTCGTCCTATTGTATCCCGAACTAGTCATAAAGTGATCAAACTTCTTATACCAGTGTTATTTTACTAATAAAGCTTGGTACAAAATCAATGAAGAGAAAACAAATTTTGCTACAAATGTTAGCATATATTTAAGCAAGAGAAAACCAATTTTGCTTCTTCTAAAAGTGAAGATTATGGGCAGTCATTATTGTTGACAGAAAGGTAGAGATATTTGACAAGGAAACAAAGTAAAATCCAAATTGTCTTCTTTCAATCAATGAAGATAAAATATTCAATAATATTGAAGATACGTGCTAGAGAGAAGAATTTGCCTAAGTAAATTCACTAAATTATGAGAACTTAGCCGCAATTATCTGGATAAATGGCAAACACCAGCTGTATGAAATGAAGGAAGAAAAATTTGGTTTTCATTTCTTTATCAAGTCAAAACTTTTAAATTTTTTAACTAAGATCTGTAGGCTGCTAACTACTGTTAAGATTTTTGGTTTCATCTTAAAAGGTCAACCTTGTTAAGAGAAGTAGCCCAAGATCTTTATTAATTGATCTGTGTCAACATCATTTATCGATGTAGGATATATATCTCTTAACAAGCCCCCGCAAGATGATGACTCATTTGAGCAGACCAATTTTGAAATCCACGTGCTCATTTTTAAAGTCTTAACGACATCGAATCAATCGTTGGAGCATAATGGGCTCTAATACCATGTTAAGATTTGGAGTTCCATCTTAAAAGGTTAACCTTGTTAAGAGGAGTAGCTCAAGATCTTTATTAATTGATCCATGTAAACATCATTTATCGATGTGGGATATATATCCCTTAACAACTACCAATATTTTCTTATAAATATAGTTAGAGTTTTCATATTTAAGTGACAATTTTGGAAAACATCTACTAGAGAAATTAGAGAAAATTGTTTGTGTAGAAAGAAAAATAATAAAACATTTTTTTTCAATCCTTTATTGTCCCGAATTGATTTTCTTCAATATCAGCAACATCAAAATCATCTTCTTCATTATCATTAAAATAACACCCTCATCTAACATAAATTAGCAATCCAAAGTAGTTCAACACCTCTAAGAATATCAAATAAGTATTCGACAATGTCCCACATTTTGCATTCTTCTTTTGAATAGAGATCTAACCCTTATTTGATCTTCATTATTTCTAAAATACATTTTTCTCTTTTTTCTTTTTAACCACACATTTTTCAATAAAATCATATTACATGTAAATCCAAAATTTTCCTAATTATTTAACTACATATTTTTCATCAATCTACTATTCCAAAATGCATTCTCAGACATCTAATTTTCTTGATAAAAGATGCAGATTGCCATGAATGAAAACCTATTCTTCAGCTCGTTGTGACATTATTTTATTCCTTCTCATAGAGTGTACAAAAGAATATATACTCCAATTTCTTTCAGCATAAGACAAAGAAGAAGAATGAATGAGAAGTTTCAAAATAATGCTTTGAAGTAAAGATGCACGTGAACCAAGAAGTAGCCACAAAACATATGAATCCATATTATATCGATTAGTGATAGAGTCAAACTCAGCAATAACATTTTCCTTCATGTGTCCTACCCAATGTTATCAAAAATCGAACGGGACCAGTTGGTTTAACATTCTTCTTCACGTGTATTAACCAATGTTATCAAAGTTGAACCAAACTGATCGGTTGAACCTAAAAAATCGAAAACCGATCAAATATCTGGTACGAATAATGCTCAAAACCTAATTTATCTAAAATGGGTAAAAAAAAAACCAGTATATTTGTCTGTTAACAGTCAAATCGGATGAACCGGAACTAGTTTTGTAGGTTGGTTGATTTAAAAATTATTATTTTAAAACTTGGCCAACAAATTGAATGCATTTAACACCCGTAACATATAATTGAAAGTTGAAACACTTGTTAGCCCACATATTTATAGCAATCATCTTCCGGGGTTTTGGTACGTGATTCCGACGTGGGATTCAGAACAAAAGCTTTGTTGGTAAATAATTTTCCAATTATAAAAGTTGAATAAATTAAAAGGCAATAGCTCTATTAAAAAAAGGATAATCATGTTAGTGTAAATTATTTATCTCTTCAAACTATTTTTTTTTTTTTTTTTTTCATTTTCATTCCAATTTATGTGATTTTTTATTTAATTTTATTACATTGCCACAATAAAATACAATAAAAGTATTAAACAATTCACCATATGACAAAATTAAAATTAAATGTCCCCAAATTTAATCATTAATGGGTGCTTTTGGGTATATATATTAATTAATTAGAAAAATTAACTTAATTTTGTCAATTGTTGTGGTATATAATTTTTTTTTTTATTTAATATAACCAGTTCTATCTCGGTTTAATCCAAGTTCAACCTTTCAATCATCGACCCTTTAGCTTTTTCGGGTCAACATTCGGGCTGGTTTTCAAAACTTTAGTCCTATAGCATCATATATATAAAAAAATATAAAATATAAAATAATTAAAAAATACGTATTCAATACATATCAGAAAATTGAAAAATATAAAATAATTAAAAGACATGTATCCAGTACATATTGAAGGGTATCGCAGAGTATTCAAGCTTGATTATGTATCAAATACGAGTACGTAATCAATTTACATGTGTCTGTGCTTCTTAGATGGTGAGTCTTGTATTATTTGTGATATAGTGGAAGTTGAAGTGGACTACAGTCCTATGGCTTTTCTTTTGCAATAAAAGATTTCTACATTTTAGAATCAGCATTTTTCTTTTTATAAATTATTTTCATATCTTTGACTTTGTTGATATCCCATTTTGTAGTAGACGATTTTTCCCCAATAGAAACCAAGTTTTATTAGTAAAATAACGGTAACATTAGAAATCATACAAAATAAGTAACTTAAAAGTAAGCAAAATCATTAATCAGACATGATGTTGATAAGATTAAACAAAAATACATCTTGAAGCTCGAAATCACCTTAGAGTAAGGAATGATGTGGTCATAATCATGGCAAAGGCAACCGGGGCAGCCCACAAGCTTCCTAAACACAGTATTCCCCAACGGGTCCCGGCGCCATCGATCCGGGTCACGACCCTTGATTTTCTGTGCTTTTTCCCAGCATTGCTGCTTCACACTGTGCGGGAAGCTTCTCGGATTCACGTTCGGTTCCGAGGAGATTTGGAGGCTCTCGAATATTGCGAGCTCTTCGGTCACAAGCCCGCGGTCGAGAAGTGCGGCTGAGGAAGGTGAAGTGCGTGAACTGGTTCGATCTGACCCGATTGGGCTCGAGGGTCGGGTACTGGTTGGGGAGGAACCGGTTTTGTTTCTTCGTTTGCTCTCTGTTTTTGGCCTCATTTTTAGATTCAAAGGATCAGAAACTCAAAAATACTTTTGTAGCATTTTCATAATTATATGGGAAATTACTATTTTGGCTCTCGAGTTTTTTACATATTTTTATTTTGATCCCTAAACTTTTTAATTGTATCATTTTAGCTCCATATTTTATTCAATATATGCATTTTCTGATTACCAATGGATTCCATTCTAACGAAGGCTAAAAGAAACAGAATTGAAAAGGGGGGAAAAATGCAACATTTCAATTATTTTTAAATTTTCTTTTAAGGTCTCAATTAGGGGGTGTCAAACGAGTCTCGACCGCTTGGTTCGTGGGCAGCTTGAACTCGTAATTTGAAGAGCCCGAACACAAGCAGAGGAGTCGGCTCACCAAGCTAGCCGAACCCGCTTGGCTTGCCCATGAGCTAGCAAGCTCGTGGGCTCAAGCCAGCTTGCCTACAACAATGACCAAATGGTCAATTTTTTTAAAAGGTGACCGTTTTAGTCACTGTTATAGTTCACTGACCGTTTAATTCCCAAGTTTTCGTCTCGTCACCTTGACTTTTTTCTCGAGGCACTCCACGACATAGTACAACTTAGTAGTTGCCACCTTAAGCGTATCCACGCGCTATTTCGTATTCCTCTTTTGAACATCTACCACCTCCGTGGCGTTCAAGGAATCTGAATACATAGCTTTCTTATCAATAGTCTTGAGCCGCAGCTCTGATACCAACTTTCACGAGTTACCTTTCTTCTTGACTCAGAAAGGGAAACCGTGCGTCAGTTTCCGCCTTCTCTCGATCGTTTCGGGATGAAAGTAAATTTGATTACAATTTAAAGAAAACTTGCAACACAAAATCGAAATGCATTGAACATAAATTGATCATTAATTGCTTGAAAACTAGAAATTGCAATAGGCGAAAGCAGAAAATTGCAATGGCTAGTTCATGCGGCGACCACTAGAATGTTTGAAAGACTAATAACCCCTATAATATATTTCGGAACAAAAATTCAAGTGACGGGAATAGACGTTTAAAGTCTCCAGAATCATACTAAAATTTTTTAATTTCCAACTATTTTACAATTGAAATAAAATATTTACAATGTGCGGCCGAAGTTGGATAAACTGCGACTATGATAAGGTCACAGGCCTTAAGTAAAGCTGCGGTCCGTGACACATAGTCTCGACATCTCCTTGATATTTATTATTAATCAAGAAACATGCAACTTGTTGGAAGCTTGGCTTGACCCATTGCCACCTCTAGTTCGACAGCTACTCGATATTTATTATCAATCGAGAAATAGGGAACTAGTTGAAAATCAACTTGTAGGAATACTTTCAATAGTATCGGATGCTCCCTTAAATTATGGATTGTGATACTTTAGATCTTATTGACAAAAATATGTGCGTGAACTATCTTATTTCCAATTACAATAATCGAGATGGAGCATAAAATTTTAATTCGAAATGTTTGAAAATGTCACTATAAACTAAGCTTTTGTTAAGGAAGAATTTATAAATGATTTAAATAAAATAAAAACGACTTATGAATAAGTGAATAGTACTAAAAAAAATGAAAATGCAAGCTAGTTTGTGTTTCTATTGTTTATGGTGAAGTTTACACGACTTGTTTGACAAAAATTCCCCATGCATGAGAGCAAATTATTTTGCCATCCATGTGGAAGAGAGTTACTTCCTTCTTCTCTTCTATGTTGGTTTCCTTCATTTCCTTTTGCCTTCTCCTTTTTCTCTTTTGCTTTTTCTAAAAAGCTTAGTTCAAGATCCTTTGAATTTTCAAACAAAAAATATTTTTTTAATCCAATAGTTTGTAACTGTTGGGATACGAGACAAACAGTATTAGGATTTTATTTTAATAAGATATCCATTTCGAATGTTATTGGCTAACTAATAGGTTTTATTTATTTATATAAAATAGAGTTGCGTTATGTGTTTAGCATGTGCATGTATAACGTATTTTCAATGAGTGAAAAAGAAAAAATATTGTAAAATGAGAATGAAAAATATAGCCGTTATTGACACTCACACAAGAGATAGAAAATTTAAATTTAAATATTGATGTGATGGATAACGGTCATATTTTTCATTTTAATGAGATGATAATGTAGATCAAACGGGCCATTGATTGAAAGTTAATTGTCCACGACTTTAGAAAAAGAGGTTAACAATCTATCCTTGTTTGGGCTCCATTAAAATCAAATTTTGGACGAAAATGTATTTTGGAATAGTGTTTGAATTTAAGTGTAATATTATTTTATTGAAAAATATGTGGTTGAAAATAAGAGAGAAAAAATGCATTTTGAATAAAATAAAACCAAACATGGGCAATCATGTTAAGATTGTAATAGTTGTTAATCCATTGGTAATGTGGTTTGTTTTTGACTGAGGGGAGAAGATCTCGACGGTAGTGACACTAGTGCGCTCGATATATTCGAAAGTATATTAAACATGACAATTTTGTGTAAGATTCAATTTTAATGCTTAATTTGATACAAATATGAAATAACTGTTATTCGTAAACTCTAAGATCATTGATGTGTCAATGAGTGAGATCTAATAATTGGTTCAAATGCCTCAACACATTGAGAAATGAAAGTAAGTGAAGTAATAAATGATTATTCGCGTTTGAAATTTGCCCTCGTTTCGAAGGGTGAAAGAGTTCACTTAAGTATTATCTTCGGATCAATTTTGACCTGAGCTCAGCATTTCGCCATGGTCGAATTTTTCCTGTGATTGATGGTAAAAAAGTGTTGAAGAAAAGGTTAGCCAAAGCGAGAAAATGATTAGTATGTGTAAAACGGTCAATTTAATCCAACGGTAATTATTTGATGTCCACAGTAATGATGAATTAAGATTTCAAGTTGAGAGAATTTTGTGGGAAATCAAAAGAGGTCAGTCTTGGGCCTTCAGTTGAGTCTAGTAGACTAGGCAGACTAGATTAAATAATTCATGTTGAATTTATTATAGTTTGATTTATATAGGTTTATTGTTTTTCCTTTAGTAGCTATGATAAAGTCTTAAGGTTACACGTATAATTGAAATCTTAGCTTATGTGTTGGTTTAGATAAAAATTTATTATGTTAGTAGATTTTTTTAAATAAAAGTAGATAGAAAATATGGTTAAAAATTTGTATATCCCATGAAATGTGTGGTAACTTACATTTTAATTCAATTTTTTAGCCGACCCAAACAGGAAAGCATGCGCATCAGGGGTCAATTCGAGTATTTTAATACATGGAACCACTCATTATATTTCGGATATTTAGTAAATGGAACCATTCGGATCCGCATAATAATCAAAACAAAATCCAAATTCGAACCGTTGACTCGAGTTCGATTCTACCCATAATATTTTTTGTATACATTTAATGAAAATTTACACATAATTCATTTCGATATGTATACCTAGCATGGTACTACTCAACAATATTTGTGCAAAGGAGAAAATCTAGCTAAGAAATCTTCAAGAAGATAAGAAATCTAGTTACGTGACTCAAGATAATTATCAAGAAGGTAAACCACATAACAAGCTATGGATATATCAATTGCAATTTTCATGGGTTATTAAAAAAAAAAAAAAATCACTTAAATTTGTAAACAATTTCAATAAAATAAAAAGCTCGAATTGTAATGAATGAACGTTTTGACTCATCAACTTACACCACAATTTAACTCTTTGATTCATAGAAAACCCAAATTGTAAAAAAAAAAAAAAAAAAATATTCCAACCTCTGAAATGCAACAATTTGATGTGAGATGAGAGGCAAAAAAGTAGGAGCCAATCATGATTTCTTACGGTTAAAATCTAGAGTTTTAGACATTACTATCCAAATTAGATTTTTTATTAATAATCAAAACCACATATTTATAGGAAATTTATAATCGTTAGGGTATACAAGTCATTCATAAATTCTACTATATTTACAACACTCCCCTTGAATAACTATTTACATAATAACTATCTTATTAAAACGTTGTTCGGCAAAAATCAGATGGGACAAAAATGCCAACAAATAAAAACTAGTATAAATAATTTGGAGTAATAAACTACTAGTTCGTTAAAACATTGTTAAGAAAATCCAATGGAAAAAAACGTGATCGAAGGAAAACGAGTACAACTACTCCCCTTTATTTCAATTCTTATATCAAGGGGTCCAGTTTTGCATGTCAATGGCTTCAATATTGATGTATTGTACGTCAATATCTTCAAGTTCAATGGGACAAAACTTGATGATCGTAGTAACATGATAATTCAAAAAATAGCTCTTGTTGATCTTTTTGAAACTCTCGTGCATATGAGTATTATTTTGAGGGTAAATGTCTTGTATGTTATGGATATTCATTACACAAAAAATATGCATCGTTAAGATCTTATTAACAAAAACTTTGTGGAAAAAATTATGATGAAGAAAAAAGTACAATATTCTTTGAATACGTTATAAAAATTGTCTTATTAAAAACATTGTCGGGAAAAACCTTAATCAAGAGAAAAAGAGTACAACGCTTATTTACTCCCCTCATGATAATATCAGTTAAGTCATGCTTCAAGTATTAAATCCTCTAGGGATAACATTAATAATCATGCCACATGAGTTACTATAATATATTTTAAATTTCATGCATCGTCAAGTTAACATGATATGGACTTGAGATTTCATCTACCATGAATTTCACAATGTTGAGAGTCGTTCATTACATATTATGACTTTATTTTTCTTATTTCATTCACATAAGTGTACACAGTTAGATTTTCGGACTACGAGACCAGAAACTTCAAATTTTTATAATAAATTCAAATTTAATAAGATTGCTCCCTTTTATTTAGTCAATCATATATTCGATCGATATGCATCAGCGAATTTATTTCGATATCCTCGCTATTCATAATATGATGTCGTACATCGTGTACAAATGTGTTATCGACAACTTTGTCTTTTCGATTCTATTTTTCTCATAACAACATAACTTAGTAAAATATCTCAATTATCAACATATTGGTACCCGAACCTCTTTTGAGGTTTTATATTTTGTAAAGTTTATATACTTTCCAAAAGTACAAGCCTTCTAAATGGGACCATCTTTGCTAATTACTCCATTTTCATTTGGAGATTTTTTATATTAGAATCGAATATCATCACATTCATGTGTACCAAAAATTTATCGAGTATAATATTAACTAATTATCCTTTATGACATTAATTCGAGTGGGAGCAATTGAAACTAGTGTGTGAGATATTAATGATTCATTCGACCAGAAAATGCATCTAAATAAATTATCTTTCAAACTTCTGGTTCGAATTATCTTTTACAAGGATTTAGATAATGATTGATTTGTACAATATTTTCAGCTTTTTAATTCCCCCTAATGTTGAGAAATTTGTCTAATTAAATTGACAATCAGCAAATCGCATTATAAAATATCATCCAATTGAGATAAAGATTGAAACTGTTCATTTATTTTCAACATTCTTTACTTTCTATTTCAGTGCATTGTGTTGGATCAACTTTACATATATTCTACTATTGAAATAATTTGATGGAAAAATTAGGTTCTAACCATAAGCCAAGTTAATAATTTGGAGAACTATGATGTTTAGCAGGATGCGTAATAGCTTTCCCTAAATAGAAATGAAAAGTATTTTGTTATCGGTGAAATTAATTGTAGCCGTTTAACAAAAAATAGTGTTAAACCCTTTTTTATCATTTCAACTAAAACTTATTAAAATGTTAGATTTATGTCCACTAGTATTGAGAAGACACGTCGTCTTGATTGTATAATCCGAAAATTATACTCATAACTTAAAATCTGAGCAATAATTTCACAAATTTTAGGTTTCAAACACCATTCAATCATCTAGTAATTGTATCAAATTTATTAAATACAAATAATATCTAGATAGTCAACATGGAGGATGATAGAGCCTTATATATAACCCATATTAATTTCATAAATATAAAAAATTTCAATTCATATTTTAACTAGTGATCGTTAGTGAAAAAAATTCATGAAAGGGACAAACATCATATATGATTTTATTGGATTGAAGAATCCATCCATTTGAATTTTTATTTTCACATTGTTATTGATCCATAATGGTCCAAATGGTCATGTCAAATAATAAAATTAAATTGAACTTTTGGTTCAATATAAGATATAATTCAATTATTTAATTTTGAAAAATATGATTAAACATTATATAATCATATAACAATCAATCAAGTAGTCAAACTAATCAGTGTCAAATGACATGGATGTATGTTTTCTTTCAGTGATAAATATTAATTCAAAATGATATATTTTTTGAAACATGTATTACTTTGAGAGCACGTTGTGTTGTATTTAGTTTTGCTCTTCAAGAGTAAGTGAAATTTAACTAGAACATCAATATATAAACACGTATGCAGAAGAATGGACACGTAAAAAAATAGACTAATGTAGTTCTTGATTTTACATAGAAATCGATCAATATTCTTTTAAAATATTGAAAATTATAATGTTGTACTATTTCAGAAGCAACAAAAAACTTGTAATAGATAAATATACGAGTAATATTCTTCTATAATATTTTTATAACGTGAGTTGTGTTTCTTCGAGAACATCAACACCATATTTGTTTAAAATAAATATAATTTAAGTCATACTTCTTCAAAAGTTTTGAGTCAATATTCTTCTAGAATATTAAAATTGTAATGGCATGCTCTTTTGGAAAATGTAATATTCTATTAGAATATTAATTATAACGTTGTGCTACTTCATGAACAATAATACGATGAATTATAAATCTAAAGTTTATGATAGACCATTTAAAAATATTTAATCGTGTTAAATACACAAAGAATATTTTAATAAACATCATAAACATATATATTTTGTAAATAAAAATAAATTAAAGGACATATAATGGATTCCATTTTTCTGCAAATCATATTCGCAATTTTTTGTAATTGACATCTCTA
>CAIGRO010003858.1:0-12216 GCA_903798355.1 Fraxinus baroniana
CCCCCCCCCCCCCCCCCTTTTCAAAATTTCAACAAGGTTTAGTGCCTAAAAGCAAACTAAAGCAAAAACAAGCTCCAAATTCAACCAAGAACATTCTAATTATCAGATTCTTCAACTCCACCTCAAGCAAAGTATCAATTACTTCATAAACTACCAATTCTATCAAGAAACAAATTTGTGATTGCTTAGTCATGGATCGCACCCTCTTGTCCACTATATTTGTTTCATTTTATGTATTTGTTCCCATAGTTTCTAGCTATGGCAATGCTAATACGTGTCGAGCTTTCTGTGGCAATCTTAAGATTGATTACCCTTTCGGGCTTCAATCGGGATGTGGGCATCCCGGCTTTCGGGAACTCTTGTTTTGCATCAATGATGTTCTTATGTTCCACATTAGCTCGGGGTCATATCGTGTATTAGGTATAGATTACGCGTACCAATCCCTTGTGTTACATGACCCTCACATGTCCACTTGTGACTCGATCGTGCTAGGAGGCAGGGGCAATGGATTCGTGGTGGAGCAATGGCGTGCACCATACTTGAACCCGACATCTGACAATATGTTCATGCTAATAGGTTGCTCAGCTGACTCGTCACTTTTCCAAGCTTATCACGGGAAACGCTCACCATGTAGGAATGTTTCCGGAATGAGTTGTGAGGAGTACTATGGATGTCCGGGGTGGGACATGATCCGACCTAAGCAGTACGGGCTGGTTTACGGATCGGGGCCACCTGAGTGTTGTGCATTACCATTTGAAGACATTAAGGCTGTTAACCTTTCAAAACTTGGTTGCCAGGGATATAGCAGTGCATACAGTCTTGCACCCTTGAGGCGGGCCGGGCCAGATGAATGGTCTTACGGAATAGAAGTTAAGTACTCTGTGCAAGGAAATGCGGGCTTCTGTCGAGCTTGTGAAGCCACCGGTGGATCGTGTGGGCATGACACTGACGACAAAAATGACTTGTGCTTGTGTGGTGGCTGGAATTCTACGGGAACTTGTGAGTTAGGTTAGTCATCATACTTAACCCCCGTTTGGTTCAGATTAAAATTTGATTTTAATTTCTAGTCAAAATCAACAATTAATTTTAACAATACATTTCATGAGGTCCACAACTTTTCAACAACTCATTTTATCAACTTTTTATCAAAATCTACTAAAAATTTGATTTTAATTTATATCAAACAGGCCGAATCTCTCTCACCCTTTCTTCGTTCCAACAGTGTAAGATATGACCTATTGTTAGTCCTCAACTGGTCGAATACTAATCAGTTCGACAATACTAAACATGACTTATTTTTCTGTGTTAATCGCATCCAGTCTCTTCCGATCCAATCATCTCTGGTGCTATTCTGGTATTTGGTTTTTGCTCTTCTAACTATTAATCTTTGTGAAATGCAGTCCACTCAGAATCCCAGAGAAGAAAATGGTCTCTAATGGTTGCATTAGCAGGTATAATTTCATGTAGCCGACTCTAAATTTACTATAAATAAGTCTTAATAATATAGCGATCGAAACTATATAATCTGAATATTTTGCAGGATTTGTAACCGGTACAATTATTTTGGAGACATCCCATTTGCAATGAGTAACATTCTATGGAGTTGCAGCCTAATGGAGAAGAGAAGAATGCAATTGCGTTTGCGTGCATGTTTTGGAAACCTTTATTTAAAGAAACTATGTATGTTGAGTTTTGAGGCAACAAATGTCACTTGAGGTGGTAATAACCTTGTTGTTTTATCTCTCTTAGACATATAAAGTTGTGATGTTTACAAGACTCAGACAAGTTAGGAAACAGACTTCGACATGAAAAGTACTATAATCAATTTAGGTGATAATGAGCCGCTGATCCATGTTCAATAGAATGGTGATATAATAAACAATGAATCATAAGGTTTACTATCATCTAGACTAATAAATCACCATCGATGATGAATGATATTATATTTTAAAAAAGAGCAATGTGAATTGAATTTTCAATGAAACAAACGTGCGTACGTAGAGATGCTTGTATCGACATTATTTCTGTTCTGTTGGATCTTTAAAACTTTTTCAAGTTGTCACAATACTTTTTAAAAAATTTATCCAATTTCCATTGAATTTTTAAAGTTTCCCAAGTCGCCACTGAATTTAAGAATATGTAATGACTTAACAGACTTGATGAGTGACCGACGAAATTTCACATTACACGCTTTCAACATTTGTGTGAAATTCTGTATATAGTGTCATCAAGTCCGTTAATTTTTAACGAGTGACAAAGTGATGTATGGATAACATATTGGTAAATTTTAACGGCAACTCAAAAAAATATTACAATTCAATGACAACTAAAAAACATTTGAAAAAGCTCAAAGGGCTGCAACTCAGACATTTAACCCCCCATAAAAAAAAATAAAAAAATACCACATAATCATGGCTCACACACAATTGTCATGTGAATTATTGCAGGTAGCCGCAAGTCCAGACTACTTATTAAAGAGGTTGACGATCATTTTTGAGTAACTTGACACAAGGATTTTACCAACAAGGTCATCTTGGGTTCCTTTTCTGTTTCCTTCTCCTCTTGTAGCCTTAGCTTTCACTTTTTTGCTAATCTCTGCTTTACTCGAAATTTTCAGGACTCGATGAAGTACAAGAAGTCATGAATTTTGTTGCGACTTTAATTTGAGTTGCTGCTGCATCTGACTTGGCATCCAACAAACAATTTGACTGCTTTTTGAACACACCGTGACGATGTAGGGTACCTGTCTTTTTGAAGATGGAATGACGTGTACTGTAAAAGAAAATTCTTGTTCAATCAATTGGAGTTTCAAGGTTTCGAACTCGAACGAGTGAACAAAGCACAATAAACTCAGAACAAGTACATTTCCTTTTCCATGCTGAGGACACACTCTAACCTCACTACAAGGAGAAACTTCACAAAAAATAGTACAAATAGATCCTAGAAACTGCACTTTATACCAAACTAGCTTCTTTTTGAGTATGGCCGAAGCACACTGAAACGTGATACAATTTTGAAGGAATAGAAGTGATACCGCTCGGAAAAAGAAAGGCAACCAGAGCAACACCAACAACAAACAAGACCAATATATACATTATTTTTAACGAATAGAGCGTCTGCCTTTTCACAGACAATACAAAACCCTTGGCATGCACATGTATCAAGATTCAAAGTATCCAGTACTTCCGTAGACTAGAAGCACTTGTAACCCAGTAGTAGCATGCCCTTTAAGACTTGTTCAAAGGTTTCATTACCCAGTTAAAGATATGCTCTTTTGATTTCCAAGGTTAGATGGTTTTATCTCCCAAGATGCAACCTCGTCTGTTTCTTCTGGAAGAATGAAAGGCAGCGATATCTCATGGATCATCAAGTCACCACAAAATGGGCATTCACTGGCTATGGCATCATCCAACTGTGATCGGATCTGCACATTATTTATACATCAAATATTACATTCTATGCCAACAAAAAACCACATTAATGGATAATTTAAGTGAAACACTGTGCATTCTGAAGTACTAGTTAATGTGAGGCATGGGAATTGTGTGCGCCACACAAAGAAAACTAAATAGAAAATTTTAATATTAAAGAACGTTTAGATGGAAAATTTATGAACAATGTGAATTCTGTTATAAGATTTTTGCAATCGGAAAGATGAATTAATTCAAGTAGGTCTTCGTTAATATCAAGAAGTTTGGACCCCAATTTGATAATGCAGACTAGTCAATCAACAAGCTTTTTCATTGTTTTCATATTCCTAGTGCATGCTTGGCAAAAAAGCTTAAATTATAATTTAAGGTAGTCATACCTTTTGTCCACACATTCCATAGGACGTACAAATTAAAAGCACTACAAAATATACTTTACTTGACACTGCCTAGAACACTGTCAGAAGCATGAAATGTAATTAAGACCTTATCTCCAGCAGCCATGCTTGTAATTGGTTCGTCTTCAGATAAACTACCGTTCATTTCCTTCCTCGATTCATTACCTAAAAGAGTCAGCTGCTTTTGGAGATCCAATATATATTCAGCCTGTGGATTCATCCAAATGAGATGACGGCGGAAAATATCGTTAATCCAAGGGATAATGCTAACAAACTTCAAACAAAAGAATCCACTAATTTAAATGGAAACCTTGTACATAATAGTTAATATTTGCAATTGAATATTACTTAATATACACAGATATCTGATTTTCCAAGTCCCTCTTCAATGTGGTGATTTGAGAATATAAGAAATTAATGTTATTATGCAGCTTAATTTGGTGTGGTGTCAGCTTAAACTTCCACAAAAATGGATGCATGATTCCAAGTCGGACAAGGAGTTCATTTGTGCTTGAAACCTTACTTAATATCTCATTTGGCAATTAAAGTAGCCTCATGTTTGCATCTCTAAGTACAGTGCTAAAAGAACTGAATTAGGGTGCAAATGCAACATAAATCCACTTTTACCGAGCATATATGTTGAAAGAAATGCTTAAATTACTATGATTAAAAACATGGTTCTTAAGGTAGTCTGTGGATCATGTATCAAACCATTGTCGTGAAAAGAAGGTCGGCTTATAATTATTCTAGTGTAAAGAGCAATATTTTCTTTTGACCATAACTGTGTGAGATGGGACCAATTTGAGGGTGTTCAAGAAAAATATTTATCTTTAATTTTTCACAAAACTAGAAATGCTTAAATTCAGTAAAATTTCATTGTTATTTTCAACACAAGGAAAGTTCAAATAATAAGGTATTTAAGCAGGGAACTCCAATACATTCCAGAACTTACTTGAGCTTCAGTAGTGCACCTAGTGACATGGGCAATCAGGCACTGAGCATGGAAGGAATGTCCACATGGAAAAACATAGAAAGGAGCCATTGATCCAACTGATGTGTAAACCCCCATCATCGGGTAGTTGCCAGCCATATTTAATATTTTCTTCCGACAAACCTGTTAAACATACCGTGAACATGAGCATATAAATAGGTAAACAAAATACACAAATGCATCTCAAATTTGCAGGAAAATGAAGAAGGATTATAGATAGATAGATAGATAGGTCCCTACTGGTAACTTCACACCAGCAAACTTGGTAGCAAAAAGAGTAAAAGCGGAAAGCAAGTACAAATAGTTTTAACCAGATCAGGAAAAAAATACCAGGCAACTTAAGAGATTATACAAGGATAAAATGGATGGTGACACTCAAACCCAAAATTCACATAAAGTTGTTAAAGTCAGAAATAGGATTTTAACCAAAAAATCACAGGGATCCAGGTAACAAGATCCCAACAGCTCAAAATAGATTATCAAGTAGACCGAGAATCCTTGAGAAACAAGATGAGAATATCCAAAGGCCAGCAAATTAAGTTTTTGAGCATGGTTCAAAAGACTGAATGGTTAATTCTCCTCGGGAGTCAGGACCCTTCATTCTATGTAATATACAGAGATAAAGATAACATAATGAAGGGAAACTCAAGCATATACATTAAAAATTTGATACAGATGCAGTACAAATCATAAAGGAACAAACATCAAGAGATCATTACCCCGCATTCCTCGCCACGATCAATGATAGCATATCGTTGTGCAAGTGCACTGATATCATTCCTAATGTTGTCTGCGCCACGGGTAGCATCATTCATCTTCTCTTTAAGTTTCTCAATTTGGTCATTGTAATCCTCCAATGATGAGCAGATTGCCTCCTACAATTTGAGGAAATTTAAGCAAGTGACAACTAACAACTAAGAGGAGTAAGCCATAGCAAGGATAAAAGTCTTCGTGTATTGATGTGATAATAACTAATGCTCGAGCCAGTCGAAAGAAATAATATGATCAATAGAAATTAAATAGATATTGATCATATGTCCATGCAATGAACTCTCCCACAAATATAAAATAAGAATGACATGAAGGCTTTCTGAAGTTGGATTTTAGATGGACCAATAACATTGATGAGAATGTATACGAACAGCAAATGCAAGAAACAAACCAAAAATAGAACAAAATTATGTCACAACCATCATGTATTGACTCTGAACAGAAAAACTAAAAGAAAGCAACGTACCTTGAAATCATCAATCAAGGCAAAATCTGGGAAAAAGGGTAAGATATCTTCAATCTTTAAAAGTCCATCAGTTTCCTTGAGAAATGCTATTGCCTTTCGGATGTTCTCCCTTTTCGTTCCCTTCTCCTGTTCAATGACATGCTTGGCAACCATGAGCCAAAGTTTCTTCCGCAAATCTTCATCATCTTCAACCTTATCAGCTTCAGCCATAGCAAGCTCTGGATCGACCTATTGCATTGGATGAAATTTCTGGACAGTTGAATGTGTGTATATATATATATTTTTGAATATAAATATGCAACACTTGAACAACAAATTCTGAAGTGAACACTGATATTATATGAATACTTCGTCGTAAACAGTCAACCATAGCAGCATAAAGAGAGATGCTACCACCTAGTGTAAGTCAGCGTGTGTGCATGCAAATATAAAAATTTAGTGCATTACGAACTTTATCTCTATAAATATTGAACAGGAGAGTTGACCCTTTAACATAAATAGCGTCGTCAACATGTTCAGAATATTTTTTGTAGATAATTCAAATCCAGCGACTGAATACCAGTCAATTTGAAGCTCTTACCTGCAAAGCAAGGGCAACTGCTTCTTCATGCATAGACATCATGCTGTATATATGGACACAGGCACGCATCCGTTTTTCCTTCAGACAAAGGCGCAAGGCATATTTTGGATCGTAGAAGAATTCAGGACCATTGGGCCGCCCTTTTCCAAACTTGCATTGGAGAAAACGCAGAAGAGCACTCTCATCCTCCTAAGAAATGAATAGGGACATGAACATTGCAAAAAAGAGACGTGGAACTATGATCTCTATATTATTTTCTTTTTGTGAATGAATACATCAGGAGTTTGGAATACGGTTCAATGCAGATGAATGGTTTCTATTGGTTGCATTCATTATATCGATAAGTCATGAAAAACTTTATGCCACAATTAGAGCACATAAAATGTTTATTAAGATAATGTATAAGAAAATATATGTCCTCATTTACTTAATGGAACGCCCACAAAGAATGAACCCTTTTCAAAATATTTATTTCATTTTCAAATAGGTCCTTACTTAAAGTTATGATTGACAAGGACCCTAGGTGCCTTTATTTTGAGGAAAAGAAATGGAAATTACATCAGATCACTACTCTATTGTGGAGAAGCTTCTCAGGGAACATATTAAAAATTCCCAGTAAAAAAAATTTAGAGGGTGATTTTAACATCTGCAAGTAACAAAAAGATGGAAGAGAAAGAAAACACGTGATTACGAATTTACAAGGCTAACAAGACATTCAGAGAGTGTACTAAGCAACACAAACCTGCTTGGCATACAATGAGAGCAACAAATTGTGAACACTAGGATCCTCATTCTGCAAACGATGAACACAATACTCCAGATATTTTATTACTTCATGAGTTTCATTCCTGAAAATTTGGTAGAATAAACATTCATCAATTAATCAAAAAAAAATTCCACCAAAAGATTCTAATTAATAGTGGATCGTATCTGATGGTATAACACATACAAATTCCTAGTCAAGTAAAGAATGAACTTTGATTGCTTATAATCACTCAATGCTGCTCAACCCAACTCAATAAAGCAACAGATCAAACCATTAGTCCTATTTTTATCACACATTCAAACCAAGCCTATTAGACAGAAGGCATAAGGGTTTGTCTATGGAAATCTTAGTCCTTCAGTATTTTCAGTCCAAAAATTTATTTTACTGGCATTACTTTTATCCAAACCTTTTAATTACCATTTTATTGAAACAGATTTTATTTGATATCAGATCTGTAGCTGCACTAATTATACTGGTCTTGGTCCTTTATGCATTTACCTTATTCATTGAGAGTTTTCACAACAAGCAACATATCCACAATACCAGTTTAAGATCTCGATATGAGAAAAGATACAGCTCCAGTGAAATTGTTGAGTTGAAAACTAGAAGTTAGCCTAAGTGCAGGACTGGCCCAAAAGCAATATTAGAGACAGCTAATGCAAGTATAATTGCAAAGAGTCCTCAATTTTCTTAGACACTAACCAATGCAATATAAGTGTGAAGAGTTCTAAATTTCCAATCATCAATGCAACAGCAAGAGTATATGGTCTATCCTATTATCAAAGAAAAAGAAAGCAAAATAATTAAGTAGAGATAAAAGTTACTTTGAATGCGATTCACTTGAATAACGCATCATTGCAGGAATGAGCTTCCTTGGATTCAGGTCTTTCCTGATCATCCATGATTCAACAGTTTCATATGCATCAAGCATGATAAGGTCTGGGGCAAACTTGTACTGCAAAATAGGATGAGCTAATCATCTTTCAATAATAATATACAGATTCCGGAGAAACCCTATTAGCATAAATAACGAAACAGCTTAAGAAAAGACATAATGGGGAAGGAGGTTATAGTACTTGTAGTGCAGAGTGCCGATGGAAAATAGTTTGGAAGTAAATTTTCCATTAGCCCATACCTGAAGGTCTATGGGAACATTAAGTTTCTGAAGAACTTGCAGTGCTTTCTTTGCTTCTCCCAGCTATTTACAAAATAAAAAAGTCAGCAAAATAGCATTGAGTTAAATTACTAATGAATAACTGTGGCTAAATAAATGATGTTTTGAGGTATTATACATTGGAGATGCAATAAATTATGCTGAAAGGTAAAATGAATATTTTGGCTAGAGGATGCAATAAATCAATCGATGATAACTATGCCATGCACATGAAGAAGCATATGATCAAGAGATGAAGAAAACAGAGGTTGAAAGATCTAGAATTATGATGGCATTAGAAGCAAGTGGGGGAAAAAAGAAGCACCTGAATATAATGATGGACCACAATCTCATGTTGCTCCTTAAGACTAGCAAAGAATACCAATTCATCAACCCTACCATAGCTGCAAGATATCATAATAAACATGTTTAAATAGAGAGATCTTTTGGTCAGCATATTTAAGAGGAATTTAAAATGTGACTTCTTACATAAAAAAGTAAAATTTAGCAATGTGTCAAAAATAAAGTTTTGTTTTATAGACTAGTATTATCCACACAAAGTTGGGAAGCATTAGAGGCTAAGCAACTTTTAATAAACTATTAAATTTCTTTTTATCCATGATTTACATTTCATGAGAAATATGTAAGCTAAAAAAAGACAAAACTAACTACAACAGGAATAACCTTTCTAGCAGCTTAATGGTGGTTGCCTCATCCAATACATCCTTGCTGTCACTCAAAAAGGCGCGGAACTCCCTAATGATTGATTGGTACTCTGAACTACTATTCTCAGATGCAGTGTCGTCTTCCAAAAGTAGCCGATTCATCTGATAACAGAACATAGAAAATAAATGGCCACATACGAATTCTTCATGTAAATAGACTCATTAGTAGAAGTGAGAGAAATTGGAAAGCCAGTAACAGATGCCAAATTTCCTATCAGAAATTTCATTAGGCAGACGTATAAACAATATCCTGCACATCGATGCGTCCAACATTGACAATAAACAAGTTAGTCTCCTTGGTGCCCATGGATGCCCACCTGCACAATTAGGTCTTGATTTTCTTGGATTTTATTTTTCCTATCCTCCAGAAAGCTAATTTTGTTCCGTATGTTCATCATTCATCCAAGATGTCAGTAAAAATGCAACAAATATAAAATATTTTATAAAACAAGGATTCAGTCTTGGCAATGATATAATAGCTAATCGTGGTCAAGAAAAATATGCAGCATCCACACCTTATCCAAGTATAACTCAGTTGCCCAAGTGGAAATCATCGTGATCTGGCATTTGTCATCCTTCGAAAGATTATCAAGCTTCCGTAACAAGAAGGTTCTTAAAGCATCCTGCATGTTTGTTAAAACATCAGAAAAGACAGGTGGATTGTTATCCTAGGGTCATCAAGGATAGTTCCATTAACCTCATGTTTGACACATGCATTAGACTTGGATTTGTGTGAATAAAGCAAAACTGTATTTCTAGATCCAATAAGTAGCAGAATTTTAAGTTCATATATATCATACGGAGAAAATTAAGCTCATCATGGCGAACATGAGAAAGAGCATAGAAAAGATGAAAAGTTTACAATCTTATAAATAATCAATTCAATATATTCATCTCCAAGCAAATAAACAAGCAAAAAGTTTAGAAAAAAGAACCATGGAATTTCAATCCAATTAGAGAACGAAATGAAAGTCACATGCAACATTTGGAAAAAATCAAGATAGAATTACTAGTATGCACATCAGCTTGTGTGTTCTACACCAGAGACTGGAGGTTCAACACTCGAAACAAATAATGAACACAGCAGTGAGCCATCAAATTGGTTCAGAATACCATGATGAGATTCAATGCAGCTACAAAAATAATTTCTTGGAGATCATCTCTCTTCAGATTGACAAGCTACTTTTACAGTTTGATGAAGAAATTCACTATTTTTGCTTGAATTTTGGTTGATCGCAACAATTTAAGTTGCCAAGGTTTAAAATAAACTTCCAAGTATACAAGTGTTAGTTAATCTAATAAGCAATTGATGCATTACATATACGCTTTTATCATACACTCGCTAAGTGGTTGTGTGAGAATAAAGGTTTTCTTTATTCATCCTTTGTAACTCTTTACAAATCACAATATATAGAATACAAACAGAAGCTAAATAAGGCAACTGATCTAAACATGGAATAAGGAAATTTACCTAATCTAAATAAGGTTGTACAATTATACAGAATCAATCCCATATTTTCAGGATTAACTTACGGGATTTCTACACTCCCCCTCAAGTTGGATCATAAATATTGACCAAGTCCAACTTGCTAATGAAATCTCCAAAATTTTATCATGGTAGTCATTTGGTAAAGATATCTTCAATTTGTTCTTTGGTAGGAACATAGGTCATGCATATAATCCTACCTTCAACTTTTTCTTTGAAAAAGTATATGTCTACTTCTAAATGTTTGGTTCTGTTATGTTGAACTGGATTAAGCAATATGTTGATAGCCGCTTTGTTATTGCAATAGAGTTTAATTGGAAGTTTTACCACAGATTGTAATTCTTCCAATAATTGTTTTATCCACGGTCCTTCACATATTCCTTGTGCGACTGCCCTGAACTCCGCTTCAGCACTACTTCTAGCTACCACATTCTGCTTCTTGCTTCTCCAAGTTACCAAATTTCCTCATACAAAAGTACAATAACCAGAAGTAGATCTCATATGTTCTCTAGAACCAGTCCAGTCTGCATCAGTATAAACTTCTACTACTTTCCTTTCATTTTTCTTGAAGATTAGTCCCTTTCCAAGAGTACCTTTGAGATATCTGAGAATTCTGTATACCGCTTCTAAATGAGCTTTCTTTGGAGACTGCATATGTTAACTTACCATACCAATTGCGAATGCAATGTCAGGTCTAGTATGAGAGAGATAGATTAGTTTACCGACTAGTCGTTGGTATCTGTCTGTTTCAACTGATTTACCCGTGCTGTCTTCTTTCCCTCGTGTTTCCACCGGTATGTCGCTTAGTTTACATCCAAGCATGTCTGTCTCCATTAGAAGGTCAAGGATGTACTTTCGTTGTGAAACACTGATACCTTTCTTTGATCTAGCCACTTCTATTCCCAAGAAGTATCGCATCTGTCCCAAATCCTTTACTTCAAATTCTGTGGTTAATCTTTTCTTGAGTCTCCATTTCTACTACATTATCACTGGTTAGTATAATATCATTAACATATACAATTAAGATTGTTTTTGTCCTTGTGTCATATAATTGGTAGAACATAGTATGATCTGACTGTCCTTGCTGTTATCCTTGACTTTTCAATACTTTTGCAAATCTGTCAAACTACATCCTTGGTGACTGTTCAAGGCCATACAGGGATTTTTTGAATTTACACCATATTTTCCTCATTACCTTTACAAAAGCCTGGGGGTAGTATCATGAAGACCTCCTCTTCTAATTCTCCATTCAAGAATGCATTCTTAATATCAAGTTGTTGTCTATGATGCTCGGACTCGGGTACGGGTATCGGGTACGGGTTCGTATCTAAATGTCGGATCCATTATTTTCTAAAATATAGGATACGTAGACATGGTTAAAAAGAGTCCAAATTTTGGACACGGGTACGTGAGTACGTCTTTCAACTTTCAATTTTTTTATATTAACTCAAG
>CAIGRO010003874.1:0-12843 GCA_903798355.1 Fraxinus baroniana
GAGGACTAATAATGTCCGTCTCCCATGATACAACGGTTGAAAATAGCCGACTAGCACCCTGTCACTACTTAAGGTGAATTGAGAACACTCAAACTTCTATCACCAAGCTAGAACAAAAATCTATCTAAGCTACTTAGTTAATTTTGTATTTAATAAAAAATATGTTGTAATAGCCATCAAGGCTTTGTAACCACCATTTCATATATAAATTAATTAGAGATTTGAAACCTATGAATTTGTTGTTACATTCTCACATTTAATTTCTTTTAACAATTCTCCACATGAATGAAATTAACAATAGACAGATACACGTAGTAATATAATTCAGTAGTTGAAACTTGCATAGGATAAGGTATGTTTTACCCTTTGAACCTTCTCTTGTGTAAGTATTACATACTCCACACATAGGAGTCTCTTGAACAAAACTCGGTTCTTATAGTTATGTTGAACATCTTTCTGGTTCTGTAAGAGTTTCTAAGAAATTAAGCCTTGTAATTTCCCTTACGGGACTTCTCTCTCACATAGGCGATCTCTTAATTAAGAGTAACTTGCATTATTTTGCTCAGGTATTCCAACACATAAGGATAATTATAAGCTTATATTATCCTTTTTCCCTTACGGGGTGTCACTATTTCAATCATAGACATTGATTGGGATAAATTCCCACAATGATGTAGCACAATCTTTACAATTAGGTTGCCCATTTGAATCAAGATATTGGGATCTCCAATCATCTAGGTCGGGTTTTTATTATATTGATATATTATTTCATAAGCTTTCATCACATTCCCATCAATCATTTTTCAACTAACTCTCTATTTAACCTTTTGGTTAACGATTTGCAATATTGTCCTTTGACCTTACATAGTCAATAGTGATAATTCCTCTAGAGATTAGTTGTCTAATGCTACTAAATCTTTGATGAATATGTCTTGACTTACCATCATACATGTTGTTTTGTGCCCTGCCATTGCAGATCACTATCATAATGTATGCATATTGCGAGTACATGCTTTGACCACCTTGGAATATCCTCTAAGAAATGGTGTATCCATTCTGCTTCTTCATTACATTTATCTAGAGCGATAAATTCAAATTCCGTCTGTTTTGAGGATTTTTAAGATATAGCTACACCTCCTAATGTGAACACATATCCACTAGTAGTCCTTAGTCTTTTATGTCAGATATCTAGTTTTTACCATGGTATTCTTCTAGAACAGTTGGATATCTTGTATTGTTTAGTCTATAGATACGAGTATGTCTTAAGTACCCTAGTACTCTCACAATTGCCTGCCAATGGTCAGCTTCATGATTACTCGTATATCTGCTTAGCTTGCTTACTGCATAGGCTATGTCAGGTCTTATATAACTCATTAAGTACATTAGACTATCAATCACTCTAGAGTACTCTATTTGAGAAATGATCTTTCCTTTAATCTTAGATAGATGTACACTTATGTCTATTGGTGTTTTGACAACACCAATATCACTTTACTAAATTTTTCAAGCATATTTTCAATATAATGTGACTAATTTAAGACAAGCCCATATGATGTTCTATAGATCTTTATTCCTAAGATAACATCGGCTAGTAACATATCTTTCAATCTAAATCTTAAATTGAACATATTTTTGGTAGATTCAATCATCCTATCATGAATATCAACAATGAGCATGTCATCAATGTATAGACTGAGAATAACATATCCATTGTTAGTGTCTTTGATATAAACACATTTATTTTATTAGTTGATTTTAAATCCACTTGTTATCATAGCATTGTCAAGTTTTTCATGCCATTATTTTGGTGTTTGTTTTAAACCATACAAGGAATTTATAAGTTTACAAACTTTCTTTCATGTCCAGGTGTAATAAAACTCTCAGGTTGTTCCATGTAGATTCCTTCTTCTATATCTCCATTTAGAAAGACTGTTTTCACTTTATTTGATGTATTTCAAGATTGTATAAGGCAGTAATTGCTAGTATCATCCTTATGAAATTTATTCTCGTCACAAGAGAATATGTATTAAAGGAGTCTAGACCCCTCGTTGTTGGTATCCTGAGGTTTACCTTCTAGCAGATTGGTCAGAAAATTCAGACCAAAATATTTTTTTTGTCCTTGTTGCTTTATTAGGTCTAGGTTCATCTTGAACCTCTTCATTTTCTTTGTGTTCTTGGTTCAGACTATTTTCACTAATAGTCTCACATGTTCATTTTGACGAACTTGGTTCTTTTTTCGACTTATAATGAAATATATGTTCAAAGAATGATTCAATTTTTGATTCCATTATTGTGTTCTTGTGTATGTCATGAATTTTAAACTCATGTATAAGGAACCGATTTGCACTACTATTATGTGCATAATCGATGAAAATGTAGTCAAATATTGTTGGACCTATTTTCACCTTCTTAGGTATAGGTACAACCACTCTAGTAAGACATTCCCACACTCGTAGGAATTATAAGAAGGTTTTCATCATATCCATAATTCATATGGGGTTTTGTCTTTCTTTTCTTGGGTCATCTTATTTAAAAGATAATTTGCTGATGGAATAGCTTCTCCCAACATGTTTTGAGGCTACATAAAACTTATTAACCTTACATTCATCATCTCTTTCAATGTATGATTCTTTTGCTCAACAACACTGTTTGAGAATTATGCTATTTTCTCAATCACAAAAATATGCTATTTTTTCAAATGAAAATATACTGATTTTTTAAACATGATTTCAACAACCAAATAGCAATTTGCAGATTATTTCCAAAGAAGACAAGAGGGATCTAAGCCTAGCCTCAACAAGTTTAGCCATAATAAAAATATTCAGTTCCTAAGTTAGGTGGAAAGGTCACAAATGGTCTTACTTAAAATATGACCTCTTCGACATAACTTCTCTATATCGTAACATTCAATTTCCAAAAGTTTATAAATTTTGTGGAAGAATATTATTTTTAAAATAATATCTTTTGAACCTATTTTCGTCTTCTTAGGTATAGATACATTCACTTTAGCAAGATGTCCCCACATTCGCAGGAATTTAAAAGAAGGTTTTCATCCTTTCCATTACGGGCGCTTGTCTTTCTTTTTTTGGGAATTTTATTTAAAAGATAATTTGCTAATAGAAAAGCTTCTCCCCACATGTTCTGATACAACCCAAAACTTATTAACATTGCATTCATCATAACTTTCAAGGTACGATTCTTTCGCTTAGGAACATTGTTTGAAAATTATACTATTTTTTCAATCACAAAAATATACAAATTGTTCAAATGAAAATATGCTTATTTTTCAAACATGGTGAAAATTAAGCTATTTTTCAACAACCAAATAACGCTGCAGATAATTTACAAAGAAGACTAGAGGGGTCTAAGCCTAGCTTTAACAAGTCTAGCCTTCTTTGAAAATATTTAGTTCCTAGGTTGGCTGAATGAGTCACAAAATGGTCTCATTTAAAACCAATCCTCCTAGATAGAACTATGTATCTTAATTTCCAATTTCCAAAATTTTATGAATTTTGTGGGAAAATATTATTTTCACAATAATACTTCTTTGAAATCTAGCACCTCCTTCGCCCTTTGAGAATAATCTGTTTTAAGATGCTAGAAAAGTACAAAAGAAAATTAGAAATAATGTTGGGATTATATAAATAAAATAATAGAAAGAAATATTACAATAAACAGAGTAACAATAAAATAAAGAAATTATGGTTGTTGATGTAGCAGAGTTATTAGAAGGAACCAAGGCTAGTTTTGCACATAGTTTCTATAAAAATAGATTCGTCCCCATTGTAGTTCAAGATGACTAATGATATCTGTTTTTCAAGATACAATGGTTGAAAATAGATGACTAGCACTTCGTCACTACTTTATGCGAATTGAGAATGCTCACATTTTATCATCGAGTTAGAATAAAAAACTATCTAAGCCACAAGGACAAAACTCTTGAAACAAAGAGAGGAGATAAATTTAGAGAGAGGAGAGAACTCTCAATTTTTGGTGCGTGGAATAAGGAGAACTCTAAAAGTTTGAAAGCAAACTCAATTTGGAACATTTTTCGATCCCAAGATTTTAGGTTTTTCTCAACTTAATTGCGTAGCAGATCACCTAGAGAGTGGTTCACAACCTTTGTTTGACCATTCATAGGTGGTATGCAATGCTGAAATTCAAATGCATATTGGAAAGTTGAAATACTCCGCCAAAATGATTTGAGAAATCTTGTGTCACAATCAGACATAATAGAGATAGGAAAGCCATGGAGGTGATATACCTCAGAAAAGAGCAGAGAGGAAAATTTAGAGAATATATCACTCACAACGATAAAATAATTTTCTCACATACTCAAATCGAGTTTAAATGGAGTATAGTGTACTAGTGACCCATGTGTGTTAAGAGCCACTATGTTCATGTGAACAAGACTCCAATCCTTAAATTTGTGAGAAATGATATGCTAAACATCACTGTTAAATAATTCTATTCCTCTACTAATGAAGTCAAACCAATAAGCCTTTTAGGACCTTTAAACGAAGCCCAATTTTATGAAAATTATTATTTTCTCTCCCTAACTTTTATCATGTAATATATTTTAGTTTTCATCTCATCAGTGTTCTTTTAAATATATGGGCAGACACTTTTCCATTAAGTGACTAAGATGAGTCCTATAACGAGTGTTAGGCCGATGACTCCAAGTCAGTTGTCCATAGGGCATGAGGTTATGAGACGCTCCTCGAGCTTAATTACTCGAGTTAAATAGACTTCGAAAAAGACTATAAGACGAAACACCTTCTTTTTTTTTTTTAATGATAAAGGGACTATATCTGAGCTTAGGTCATCTAAATTAAGGTCAATTTATGTTCAAGTTCATCTTACCAACAGATGACTGACATCCCAAATCTCACACATTCGGTCAAGACTTACTTACAAGATCATAGTGTGTACCGTGCAAATGGTAAGAAACCTATACTCAGTACTCCACATTAAACCTAACCAAAGTAATGGAACCTACGTTACATATCAGATGAAAGCCTACTCGATCACAAAAGCAAATTTAAGTACACCATAAAATGTCGAGAGGCAATTTTTTTTTTTTGTTTTTTTAAATAAAATAAAACAATTACAAATCATATGCATGCATGCAAGAATGAATGAATGAATCCAATGAACAGTACATACATGTACCTAAATGCCTAATCAAAGAGATACAAATATGCCAATAGCCATCCTAATAGATTTAAACCTCAGACCATCTAATGGTTTGGTAAATAGGTAAGCTAATTGGTTTTCTTTAGATATGTGTTCAAGAGTTACAACACGAGTTTCCACAAGCTCTTGAATAAAGTGATGTAGTATATCAATATGTTTGGTTCGAAAGTGTTGAACAGGATTTTTAGAAATACTAATGGTACTTATGTTATCGGAAAACACAGCTATAGTACCATGTTCAATTCCATAATCACTAAACATCTGCTTCATCCAAAATAGTTGAGTGTAGCAACTTCCTGCAGTTATATATTCGGCCTCTGCTGTAGACAATGAGATAGAATTTTGTTTCTTACTCATCCAAGTTACAAGATTAGTACCAACATTAAAAACCTTCAGAAGTGCTATTTCTATCATCTGCATTTCCAACCCAATCAACATCGAAATAGCCAGCAAGGTCAAGATTAGAATCTCGAGAGTACAAGATTCTATTTACGGTTCCATTGACATATCTAATGATACATCTCACAGTGCTCAGGTGGGACTCCTTAGGATCAACCTTAAATTGTGCACACATCCTAACACTAAATACTATGTCAGGTCTACTGGCAGTAAGATAAAGTAAACTACCTATCATACTCCTGTATAGTGTCTAATCAACACTCTTACCTGTAGGATCATGACCTAACTTGACACTTGTGCTCATGGGGGTTCTAGTGCAAGATGCTTGACAAGATTTTTTGCTTACTTCGATTGGGGTATGAACAACCCATCATCAGTTTGCTTTACTTGGAAACCATGAAAGTAACTTAATTCTCCAACCATGCTCATCTCAAATTTTTTCTTCATGCATTCAACGAATTCATGAGCAAGAAAGTCAATAGGAGAACAAAAAATGATGCCATCAACATAAATCTGTGCTATAGTGATGGTTTCCTCAATGCGTCCAATGAATAGAGTTCTATCTGTACCACATTTTGTAAAATCATATTCCATAAGATAGGCAGTTAGTTAGTCTATCATACCAGTCTCTAGGAGCTTGTTTAAGACCATATAAAGCTTTATTCAGTTTATAGACATAATGTAGAAATTTAGGATTAATGAGTCCTTTAGGTTGTTCAACATAAGCTTCTTCTCGAAGAATTCCATTCAAGAAGGCAATATTGATGTCCATTTGATATAATTTGAACCTTAAAGTGCAAGCAACAGCCAGAAGAATTCTAATGGATTCAAGACGAACTAGAAGGGCAAAAGTCTCATCGAAGTCATCCTCTTAACCTTAGTATATCCTTGGACAACTAACCTAACCTTGTTCCTATTTATGGTACCTTGATCATCGATCTTATTTTTAAATATCTATTTAGTACCTATATAACATTACAACCATTAGGCCTAGGAACTAAAGACCATACATTATTTCTCACGAACTGATTTAGCTCTTCATGCATCGTATTTACCCAATATTCATCATTAAGGGTATCTTTGACTTTCTTTGGCTCAATATGAGACACATAACTAGCAAATGTCAGGTTTTTTAAAACTCTCTTGCGAAGTCTCACCCCTTCATCTAATTCCCCGATAATATTAAACTTAGGATGGGTAGACTTAACTCTAGACGAAGGTTCTTTAGGAGGTTTAGATTTGTCATCAGGTGAAGAACCCTTAGTGAAAGTATCTGGGCCTTTAGAAGCGTGTGTGAGATCGGGAATTGAAGTTTCTTTATGTTCAATTACCATGACGGGATCTACACTTGAGTGATCTAACTCTTCCCAATCTTCTCCTCAGTACATGCATCATCTACCAAGACATTGATGGACTCCATCACAACACATGTACGAGAATTGTATGCACGATAGGCTCGACTATTCCTAGAGTATCCTAGAAAGATTCTCTCATCACTATTGGAGTCAAACTTGCCTAAATTCTCTCCATCTATTAAATATAGCACTTGTTGCCAAACACATGAAAGTATTTGATAGCAGGATTTTTATCCTTCCAGATCTCATATGGAGTCTTATCAGTTTTACGTCTAAGGTAAACCCTATTCACTATGTGGCATGCAGTGTTGGTGGCTTCACCCCAGAAATGAATAGCTAGTCCCTTACCATGAAGCATGGCTCTAGCCATATCTTGAAGTACACAATTTTTTCTCTCAACTACTCTATTTTGTTGTAGAGTGATTGACGAAGAGAACTCATGCTGGATTCCCTCCTCCATGCACAAGTTGTCAAGATTAGAGTTTTCAAACTCTTCCATGATCATTATAAATTCTAGTTATGGTGAAGTCTTTCTCATTTCTAAGCCTTTTCAAAAGGATATGACAAAACCGAACACATTAGATTTTTCTCTCAAAGACTCAATCCATGTATATCGAGAGAAATCATCTACCACAACTAAAATAAAACATTTACCACCCATACTCTCGATCCTCAATGGTCCCATTAACTCCATATGGAGTAATTCTAGAGTTTTGTTTGTCGAGATGTTAGACGTTTGTTTATGATTTACTCTAAACTATTTACCTTGTTGACACGGTCCACATATAGTGGTTTCAATTTTTTCAAGCTTATGTAAACCATTAATAAGTTCCTTCTTAGCCAACTTATTCAAACTCTTATAATTCATATGACCAAGTCTTTGATGACACATTTTAGTCACATCAATCTTGGCACTGCTACACACATAAATGGAATTAGGAAGAACTCCATAACAATTGTCAGAAGTTCTTACACCTTCGAGGACAATGTTACTAGTAGAATCATAAACAGTACATCTTTTTTGGACAAAACTAACCTCAAAATCAACATCACATATTTTACTAATGCTTAACAAGTCAGACTTTAAACCTTTCACATCAAGCACATTTGGGATAGTAGGTAGTCTCAGATATATTAACGTACCTTTACCTAGGATAGGTGCAGTAGTCCTATTTCCAAAGGTAACTATACCGCCATTCCAATCATCAAGAGTAGAAAACAAAGCTTTATTACAACACATATGTCTAGAACATTCACTATCAAGATACTACATGCTATTATTTTTGTGCTTTAAGTGCAATGTGGGTAACATAGCAATTCAATTGTTCATTAGACCTAGAAAGATCACTTTTCTTAACCCAAACATTCTTAGAAGTAGACGTAATCATAGTCAACTGTGTCATCATCTCAGTTAAGTGGCTAACCTAATTGGCGATAAAGTTAACCTTGCTCAAGATATTCTGACTTCTACTTCTATTAACAACTTTAAGACACATAAGTCTTGTGTGTCCTAGTATACCACAATTGAGACAAGTAGGAATAAACCTAGGTTCAAAACTACGTGATGGTTAATGTTGTAGTATAGGTCGATTTGTAATACATTGTATAGTTGACCTAGATCCTAAGACACTCTTGCCCTTGGGTTTTGAATTCACAACATTCCTAAGTTTGTTGGTGGTAGGGACAAACGTAGTCTTTGATGTACTAGCGGTGTTGTTATTTGTTTGAACATGTCCTAGACCTTGCCTATTTGTAGATGATTTGTTCATCCCAGATTATCAAGCTTTTGGAAACCATTTAAGAATGAATGAAGGTGAGTATTAGATTTTTCTAGGTCGTTTGTTAAGGTTTAACCTTAGCTTCTAGGTCCTCATTAACAAGTCTCAACTCACATAGATTTTTGGTAGAACCCTGAAGGTCAGCTATGCATTTCTCTCTCTCTCAATATCAATCTCTTTAACCTTTTTCAACATGGCTTTATTGACCTTATTTATCTCAAGGCTCTCATCAAATAAGTATTGGTATGCCTCGTGAATGTCTGTCTCATCCTTAGAGTCTTCTTCAGAATTCTCGCGATGTTCATTATTCTTCATCTACTCACTATCCTTATCAGATTCATTCTTAACTACAGACGTGAATGCCATGAAGTTCCTTTCATCCTCACTACTAGAGGTATCATTCTGAACACTTGAGTTGGATTCATCATTAATTAGCGATACTGCCAAAGCCTTACCCTTTCCTTTATTTAAGTTCTTCTTATAGCTAGGATATTCATTTCTATAGTGACCGAAACCTTGACACTCATGACACGTAACAGACTGAGATTTCTTACTAGAACTCCTAGCATTAGCCTTATCACGCTTGTCTTTCAGAAATTTACTAGGGGTATCCTTCTTCCTCTCTTGAGGTTTTCTTCTATTTCTACAAACCTTTTGGAATTTCTTTACAAAATAAGCTATCTCATCATCCCGAAGTGTCTCAGTGTTATTAGACTTATACTCATCTTCCTTAACAATATTCAAGGCTATAGATTTGCTTTTCTTAAGTTGAGATATGATGAGTTCATAGGTTTGAAAATGTAACACCCCAAAAATTTTAGAATAAAATTTAATTAGTTTGCATGCCATGTTTTATATTTTTAAAAGTTGAGGGACTAAAGTGATATATGTATTAACTTCGATTTTGGGCTAAATTCTTAGATATTGTTAAAACGACTAAAAGTATATCAATACGGGTCTTGTTGGATAGCTCATTTTTAATCATGTAAATTAGGCTTAAGAAAAGTTAATTTGGATAAGCGATGCCCAAGTTATCGAGGCCAAAAGATTTTGTCTTAAATTGTAATTTAGTTAAATTATTGAATTGTGAATTTTATGGATAGTTACGTGTGAATTGATAAGTATTATTATTATTTTATTTTTTTAGAATTCTATTTAAAGTCAAGTTGCAACCACCTTTTGTTATGATAATTATTTTGTACACTTGTCACCTTGTGGTTGGTTTACTAGAAATACAATTTTTATTAAAAGTGATAAACACGATTTTTCATCACGATTATATTATGACTCAACTACTATTTTTTTTTACTATAAATAGTGTGCTAATGTCCCACAATTCACTACCACAGAATTTTACACAACAGTTTATATAAAGCAGCTGTAAATTCTAAATATATTTTTTTATTATCAAAAACTCGTTTGATCAATCAAGGTAAGATATTTTTATGCAAGTGGTTTGTTTCCTTATGCTTTTATGTTCAGTAATTCATGCATGAATTGCCAATGGACCTTCGGGTTTGACCTAACAAAATGTGAAATCGTTCGGGAATTCAAAATGAGAAATGAGAAACGATGGATATTTCGCTTGGTCACCGATATACTCCATAAAGAAAAATGTGGTATGAATTGTTTATGTTATTGTTATATAATTGCGTATGGAAACTGAACATATCTTACTAGGTATTTTTTTTTTTAAATACGCACTCTTACAAAAATTTTACAGGCTAGTTCGGGTCAATTGGTACCGTGTCGAGATGGTGCAGTGGACTGCCAAAGGTGATCGAAGAGATAAAATACTAAGTTCATTTTTTTACCTTTAAATTATTAGTTTATTCCATTTGTTCAAAACATTTATTAATTTGTTTTCATTATAAATTTTCTAGTTATGTTTAGTTAAAGAATATTATTTTATCGGTTCTACGAAAATTGAAATTTTGTAACACTCCATTGTTTGTGAAATTTTGGGGCGTTACAGAAAAGATCTCACAAGTTCCTCTATCTTAACTATATCTAAGTCCTTACTATCTTCAACAATAGTAATCTTAGGTATAAACATCTCAGGCAAGGATCTTAAGACTTTTCGAACTATTTTAGACTCAGGGATTTTTCACCTACATTGAAACTAGAGTTCACTATGTCATTCAACTTCACATAGAATTCATCGAATGATTCATCGCCCTTTATTCTAATTTCTTCAAACTTAGAGGTCAATATCTGCAGCTTAGAATTTTTAACAGTTTTGATTCCCTCATGTGTGGTATCTAAAATATCCCAAACTTCTTTTGCGGTTTCACATATTGACATTCTCCTAAAATCTTCAGCAGACACAACCATAAACATGGCATGCAACCCTTTACTATTCCAATTGCACTTAGCTAGTTCATCCTTGATCCAAATGGAAATATCAGTGGGAGTAATAGAAGAAGGGACGGTCCAACCATTTTGCACACTAACCCAAATTCGCTCATCTAAAGACTTAAGGAATGCTCCCATTCTAAACTTTCAATATGCATAATTGCTTCAGTCAAAAAAAGAAGACACGAAAAGAGACTGAGTAGTCTAGATTAAATATGGGCCAGGAATTAAAATGAGGCTCTGATACTAATTAAAATAAAGAGATTCAACCCAATTAACACCTAGAGGGTGTTAATAGGTATTTATGTAGAATTTAAATTTACAAAATAATAATTGCAACAAGTCACATTTATTAATTAATCCAGATGAATTCACATGCACAACTATCCTATGTTGAATTACCACATTCAATAAATTAATAAAAAATAAATAACAATGGAAAATTGATAATGGAGAAAACCCGTAATTAGGTCAAAACTCCTGGCCCAAGCCACTAGCAATCCACTATAAATGAATTTTACAGTACTGTCAAACTTGACTAATTCTAGTACTTTTCGACCTCTTGACTGCAATCACCAAAGCCTTCCTAAATTGCGTACTCCTGCAGCAACTATTAAACTTCTGAATTTGTCTATCTCATGTGGATTAACGAGAACATCTTGTTCTCCAATGACCAGAAGCTCAAGTCACCTTCCTTGATCTTCAAAACTCTAACTGATGTTGTGTGAGTATGGGTTTTGATGTTTGGTTTAAGTGAGGATGATGTTTTTTAAAGCAATGATCATAGTAAAATGATGGTTGAATTCTGATAGTGATATGAAATGATTTGAGGATGCAAAACAATGTTTATCTCAATGTTCAACCTGTAATTTTCATATGAGTGGTGTCCATATATATAGTAAAGAGGTTTTGGGTAGTATGGACCGGATAAAATGTTTGAAAAATGAGAATTAGGTTTTTTTGAAAAACACTTTCGCTTGAGCGAGAGCTCAGCTACAAGTGAGCGATGGTGTCTTGCTCGAGTGAAGTCCAGACAATAGGCGGGCGATGCAACTTCTGTTTTTACTGCTCGAGCTACAGCTGGGTGATAGGTTAGCAAAATTGCGATGACTTTTACTCCTTTGCTCTATACTCGAACCTTGGGACTTTTAACTTACTACTCGACCCTTTGGCTTTTATAAACTCTTTTACAACAATAATTTTGTCAAAAGATTGCCAACAACTTCAAATCCTAACAAAAATAAAGACAAATTGTTTGTTTATAAGAAGACAATGGGAGCAAGTTGTATTGCTCATATTATATGTAGATGACATATTATTTATGAGAAATGATGTTCCTATATTTCAATCGTTGAAATTGGGTTGTCAAGAATTTCTTCATGAAAGATATGAGAGAAACAACTTGATCTATAAAGATAGATCTAGAAAATTACTCGACTTATCCTAATCTACATGTATGAAATCTTTTATATAGAGAAGATAAACTGAGATTTATTGATACTAACTTCTAGTTAGACTAGATGATGTAAATTCTCAATCAGGATATGAGTTTACTCTTTATAATAGATTAGTTAGTTGGAAAGATTCCAACAAGGAACATCTACTGTTTCAATAATGGAAGGCTAATACATTATTGCTTTAGAAGCAACAAAGGTTGTGATCCAGATTTAGAAGTTTATAAATGAACTTGAAGTATTTCTTAACATTGTTGATCTTATACATCAGTATTGTGATATGATAAGTGCATTTTCACATACTTA
>CAIGRO010003947.1:0-16796 GCA_903798355.1 Fraxinus baroniana
CATATAACTTCAACATTTCAATCCAGTGATTGGTGTCACAACAAGCGGTATCAATCCTAACAAGCGGTATCAAAGCAATTCTGGTATTGGCTTGTTTTTGTAACATAAGGTCTAATAATTTTTTTCTTTGCGGGAATTTCATTTCTAAATTGAGCACATTTCAAATGCAACAGAGGGGAACAAGCGGCTTAGGATTTCTCTAACCCATGTTTTAGTGATTTCTTAATTCTACTCAACTTGTTCATCACATAGGTAATATTCGATTTATTTGTTTAAAATAAGAAACATTTTACTGGATTTGACAGAAATTAACGAAGATCTTTAAACAAAGAGTGAAATCGAGTCCTTAGTAAATGTGAACTTCGGAATTTTGAATTCTTGCTTGGTATGGTAATCTGGTGCGGGTTATTACATGCAGTCAATATTATGAATAATTTTTTTCAAATCAAAAATATGGATATTGATGGTGCTATCGACCTCTTACAAGGAATTGTTTCATTTCTCAAAAATTATAAAGAAATTGATTTTGCTATTGTCATGGATGAACTGAAAAAAGGGCGAGTAAAATGGAAATTGAAGCGTCTTCCGAGAAAAAAAATGTATAATTTGAAGAAAGAATCAATTTGCTAAAATTAGTAGTGACGAGGTAAATCAATTAGCTGAAAAATCTTTTATATTTGAATACTTCCTTTCATAATTAATCAAGATCTATTTTCTCTAAGATTTGATTTGAACAATTTATACAATATAAAAAGATATTTGAATTTTTGTTAAATTTGGAGAGGTTAAAGCGTGCAACTATTTTCAATTTGTTGAAGCTTTGTATGAATTTTGAGAAATATCTAGAACATAATGGACGTTCGAATATTAATAGAGATGATTTATGTTATGTTAGGCTTTAATGTTGTAATTGACAATTCTGTAAACAAAAGGGATTTAATTGTAATTTGTATAAAAAGTCAAAGAGTAATGTGCAAATAGAGAAAGTTAAGGTTTTTAGGTCTAGGGTTCGAGAATAGCAAAAGATGGAAAACATGGCGCGAATTTCGCTAGACTGTCGCCATGAATTTTCACTCGACTGTCGTTCCTCCTTCGCTAGAGCGACAGCCTGTCGCTGAGCCCTGGCTCAAGCGACAATGTTGTCCGGGAAATTTTTTTCTTTGCGATTTAAAGGCTTTTTTTTTTCCTGGTTCATTCGTTTCCTAACCTACCTATATATACCAAAACACCTCAGAACGATTTTTGTTAAGGTTGAACATTGAGAGAGCTTCATCTTTGAGAGATTCATTCCATTTTATCTTTCAACCTTCGTTCTGTAAGATTGTTTTGGTGAGAAAAACATCGTCCACATAATTCAAATACCAAACCTATCTTTCCTCCACATCTATCAGAATTCTAGAGATCGAGAAAAGTTGACTGGAGTTCTAGTTTGTGAAGAACAAGGTGTTATTCATTGATCCATGGGAGATAGACGATTCCGCAGGGCTAAGCGCGCTGCGGGGTAGCAAATTCCACGAAGAGTTTTGGAAAATTGCAGCTAAGGATTGGTGCATGGAGCATATGATCCGTAGAGAGTTATAAGAATTGTAGTCAAGAAATTATATAGTATGTGTAATCTAGTCTGATAAACTGTAAGTTGGTTGAATTGTTTATAGTGGATTGCCTAGCAAAGTGCCCAGAGTTTTTCCCTATTGGGTTTCTCCGTGATTATACCGTGTGTTGATTTACTACTTTATTTAATATTTAAATTATATAAACTGCGGTATTCAAACATAGGATTAAAAACTGACTTGTATGTTTAATCATCTATAAAAGAATTAAAAAGTGACTTATTGCTATTTAATTCGTTAACTGTTTTAATTTCGCATATAATACCTATTCACCCCCTCTAGGTATTGTTATGGTCGAACTACGTATTTTTCAATTGGTATCAGAGCTTTAAATTGAATCATGATCCCGATTTTATAATTCTAGATGAGTCAGTCACTGTCTGTGCCTCCGTTCTTTGATGGAAGCAAATATGTCTACTGAAAAGTTCGAATAATAGTTTTCTTAAGATTTAGGATGAACATATTCGGATTAGCATTCAAAATGAGTGGGCTCCACCTACAACAAATGTTGATGGTATAGTTACACCCGCTGATATCTCACTGTGGACTAAAACTAATTTGGATGAGCGTAATTGGAATAGTAAGGGCCTCCATGCTCTATTTATGGTTGTGTCTGCTGAGGAATTTAAGAGAGTATTGATGTGTGAAACTGTTAAAGAGGTTTATGATATCTTAGAAACTATACAGGAGGGAAACAATTACATATGTTAACCACTAAGTTTGAAGAGATTAGAATGAAAGACGATGAATTGTTCGAAAAATTCTATGCGAGGCTAAATCACATAGACAGTTCTAGCTTTAACTTAAGTGAAACGATCCCCAAGTCCAAAATTTTTAGAAAAGTCCTTAGATCCATGCCCGAGAGGTTTAGACCTAAGGTCACTGCGATAGAAGAGAAGAGCGAGTCCACTGATACTGAGACTCTTAGGGACGACGAAATGGCTTATTTCGTTAAAAATTCCAGAAAGTGATGAGGAATAGGAGAAAGTCTCGGGAGCGGAAAAGTGAGGTCCCTAATAAACTCTCGAGAAGTAGACGTGAAAATAACACATCTATGGCTCCTCTCGAGAGGTAGACGTGAAAATAACACATCTATGGCTCCTGTTAAGAAATCACAATCTGTCAAATGCCATGAGTGCAAGAGATATGGTCACATTAGAAGAAATGTCCTAATCTGAAGAGGAGTTCGGGTAAAGAATGATGTAAGGCTTTAGTCGCGACCATGAGTGATGAGGAGTCAGATTCCAGTTCTTAGACTGAAACATCTGGCGGTGACGATGAACAAAATTACTTGGTCTTCACCTCAATTGTTGCAATCGAATCTAATTGTGAGATTGAGAAGGGAGAAAGAGAGGATAAGAGTGAACAGTTTGAAGAAGAGTCTGAGAATGAGACTGACAGTCACGAGTCTTATCATGAATTTTTTGAGGAGAATATCAAATTAAAAAGGTCAATAAAGTCTTGAAAAAGGTTAAGGAACTTGAACGTGAAAAATAAAAACTATTAGGTGACCTTCAGGACTCGACAAATAAGTTAAGTGAGTTGAAGCTGGTTAATGAAAACTTGGAGGCTAAAGTTAAGTCATTAATTAATGATCTTGATAAATCTAATGCTCAATTTCAATCTTTTAAGAGTGGCTCGCAGAAGCTGGACAATCTGTTGGTAATAGGCATGGTCTGGGTTATGTTCATAACCGTGATGTTACTGCTAGTATATCCAGAACCACGTTCGTTCTTGCCACTAACAAAGCTCAAGATTACTTATCCTAAACCCAAAGGAAAGCATGTCATAGGATCGAGACCTACTAGATAGCGTAGGGTCAATCGTCCAACATATCGGCAACAACCATCGAGTAGGTTCGAACCTAGGTTCATTCCCACTTGCCACCATTGTCGTGCACTGGGACACACTTGCCACCATGTGTCGTCAATTTGTGACTAGAAGAAACATGACTTCTCTAGCAAGGTTAACTTCTTGCCAATCAAGTTAGCCATTTAATTGAGATGATGACTCGGTTAACCAAATTAACTTCTACTTCTAAGAAGGTCTGGGGTTAAAAGGAGCGACTTAGAAGGTTGTGAAAATAGTTGTGCTCTTAATGGTAAGGGCATACAAATTTCGTCCCGATTTAGTGTTTGGGAGCATGCATGTGTAGTCCATTGAGTTCATTCATTCCTGCATGCATCCTATTTATTTTTTTTCTATATTTTTTGTTATTTCTATTTCTTTGCATTTATTTTCTTAATGTATTGATTTCAAAAGAAAAAAAAAAAAACAAACAAACAAAACAATTTTTTATTGTTATGATTTAATTTAATTTTTTTTTTTAAAAAAGAACAAATAGTTTTCATGCTTGAAATTGTTTTACAACATGATATACAATACACTTGATTTTGTTGGCCATAATCAAGCATGAGTTTATTCAATGAGCTGTAATATAATTCTCATTGTTGGTTTAGGATACTTTTGGAGTATTTAATATAGGTCTCTTCATATATCATATGCACTGCACACACTATGAACTTGAAAGTGGGACTCTACCTCGTGTATGAGATTTGGGATGGTAGTCACATGTTAGTTGGGTGACTTTGAACATGAATTGACCAACTTATTTAGACCTAAACTCGAGATTATCCCTGCAATAATAAATAAATATATAAAAAAATTAAAGGAGCTCAATATCTTATGCTACTTTTCGAAGCCTACTTGACTTGAGTAATTAAGCCTGTGATGTTTATGGTCAACTGATTTGGATTAACTGACATAAAGCTTGTTACAGGAGTCATGTTAGTCACTTAATAAAAGAAGCATGCACTTAAAATAAAAACAATAGATATATGAGCATTCATGTTTACTGTTGTGATATAAGATAAATGTTTTATGCTAAAAGTCAGGGGGAGAAAAGACATTCTTCATAAAAATGAGCTTTCATATGTAGGTTCTAATGTGCTTTACTGGTTTGACTTTCATAAGTAGAGAAATATACTTATTAACAGTGATGTTTTGCAAGTCATTTCTCACAAAATTAAGGTTTGAAGTTATACTACCAGAGGATTAGTAATACTTAACACATATGTGTAACTTATATCATTTACTCCATGGGTAATTTGAGTTAGATTTGTGGGAAAGTTTATTGTTCATTGCATATACTTATGACTGTTTACACCTACATTATTAAGATGTTGTATGTTATTGTTTATCCCTTGTCATTTTGTGACAAAAATGGGAGTAGAAAATAAAAAAATAAAAAAAAGTGTTTATCAAACAGAAAGAAAGCTTATTGTATGCATTGCATATTGCATTCTACGCTGCATATTACATTAACTTGTTTGATTTCAACATCATGTTCATTGATCAAATTTTTGATATATATAAAATGATTTTTAAATTGCATATATTCTATGTAGTGCTTGAACTGCTTTATTTATACTGTTTTCCACATATGTTACACTAAGTGTTGAGTTGTCTATTTCAGGAAACATGTGCAGATTGAAATGCAGAATTTGTTCAAGTCAGTTAGCTTTGTGTTAGGTTTTTGAATATGTAATTTACTTTTGATTACTATCTTGACTTTAGTTAGTAGTTTTGTCATAGAATGCTAAAGGGAGAGTTTGTTAGGTTTTAATGTTGTAAATGACAATTCTGTAAACAAAATGGACTTAATTGTAATTTGTACAAAAAGTCAACGAGCAATTTGCAAATAGATAAAGTTAAGGTTTTTAGATATATTTTTCGAAAATGGCAAAAGAAGGAAAACACGGCGTGGATTTTGGCTAGACTGTCACCATATATTGACTCGAGCGTCAAAAATAAAACCTCCGTCGCTTGACGTAGCCCCTCCTTCGCTCGAGCGACAGCATGTTGCTCGACTATCGTTGAGCCCTCGCTAGAGCAATAGTGCTGTCCGGGAAATTTTTATTTCGCGATTTAAAGTCTTTTTACCCTGCCCATTCATTTCTTAACCTACCTATATATACCAAAACACCTTAGAATGGTTTTTGTCAAGGTTGAACATTAAGAGAGCTTCATCTTTGAGAGATTCATTCTATTTTATCTTTCAACTTTCATCATGTGAGATTGTTTTGGTGAGAAAAACATCATCCACATAATTCAAATACCAAACCTGTCTTTCCTCCACATCTGTCAGAGTTCTGAAGATCGAGGGAAGTTGACTAGAATTCCAGTTTGTAAAGAACAAAGTGTTTTTCGTTGATCCAAGGGAGATAGACAATTCTGCAATGCTAGGATTGTTGTAAGGTAGCAAATTCCATGGAGAGCTTTGACAAATTGCAACTAAGGATTGGTGCAGGGGGCATGGGATCCGCGGAGAGCTATGAGAATTACAGTCAAGAGATCAGATAGTAAGTGTCGTCTAGTCTGATAGACTGTAAGTTGGTTGAATCGTTTATAGTGGATTGCTTGGAAAACTGCCTGGAGTTTTTCCCCGTTGGGTTTCTCCGTGATCATACCAAGTGTTGATTTACTGCTTTATTTAATGTTTAAATTATATAAACTGCGGTATTCAAATATATGATTAAAAACTGACTTGCATGTTTAATTATCTAGAAATGAATTAAAAAGTGACTTGTTGCTATTTAATTCGTTAATTGTTTTAATTCCGCATATAACACCTATTCACTCCCCCCTCCTTCATTCTAAGTATTGTTAGGGTCGAACTAAGCGTTTTTCACGTTCTAAGTTACATGTCTTAAAGTGCTATATACCCAGTGAAGTAACGAGAGAAATTGAAGTACTATAATATTTGAAGATGTCCCAAATACTTATATTTATAATTTATAATATATTAAATATTACATCAAGAGAAAATCATTTTTTTAGACGATTTAACTTTACTACAATTCCATTATTTCAATAATACCTTATTTTTCGTTTTTCAATATATAATAAATACTACAAAATTATTGTCATGTATGAATTTTGTGTTATTAATTCTCAATTAATTAACATTCACATTAATCTAGACTTAATGAATCTTATTTGATGAATCTTGATGTACATGAATCTAGAGTGGTTATAGATGAATTTATTTTTATTCATGTATCTAAGAATTTTAATGGATGTTTAAATTCATGTGCTAGCAATTAATTATAATGTACCAAATGTAGTATAAAAATGATGTTTATTTGTAGTATTTTATTATCACAAAAAATTTGAATCATAAAAGTTGAGTTTTGGTAGTACAATTTTTTTTTCTTAAATTTCTATCCTAAATTTTATTTTCTTTAGTTCGTTTGAAACTCATCAAATCCTCCAAATAAATTGGTATCAATTATTAATTATACAGTATTTATAAAGTATTTCAGAATAACATACAATGCACGTTCAACTCGAGGGTTAACTACCCCAATAGTCACTGAACTTTACCGAAAGTTTCCACCAGGTCACTGAACTTTAAAAACTACATGGTTAGTCACTGAACTTTCGAAACTGCAACCCCATCCATAACTGAACTTTAAAAATCACCCCATTAATCACTGAACTTTGCAAAAGATTTCTATGGGGTCATTGAACTTTACAAAAAGTTTCCCAGATGGTCACCGATTCATTGACCATCTGGGAAACTTTTGTAAAGTTCAGTGACCATTTGGAAAACTTTTTGTAAAGTTCAGTGACAAATTGGATGATTTTTAAAGTTCAGTGATGGATGAGGTTACAGTTTCAAAAGTTCAGTGACTAACCACGTAATTTTTAAAGTTCAATGACCTTGTGGAAACTTTCGGTAAAGTTCAGTGACTATTAGGGTAATTAACCCTTCAACTCGACTAGTTACTTACAAAATTTTGATAATCATACCTTGTCTCTGATCAACTATATTATAAGAAAGAATGAATGGATTAACTATGTTATCAATTGAGAAATAAATGGTTGAACATGTAGATTATTTAAATTTGATTAATGTTTTTACCCTTAAAATTGAAAGACAAATGGGATTTAACTAATCATTTGGAACATTGTCAATTTTGTTATTTGATTATAATATAAATATTTTGTATAGTACATTTTATTTGTTATTTTATTGTTAAGTTTATAATTAACTAGTTAACTATTGACTCCATGATACATTCATAGATTTTGCATGCATAGGCTTTGAAAATTACATAACCAACACTGGGAAAAGGTTGACCTTGGGATTGAAACTAGATAATCGAGGAACAAAAATCCAATTTAGCAATTAATTTGACAACGATTTGAAAAATATGGAACATTGAACGGTTTTTTTATGCCCTGCGAGGTAATTTTTTAACCCGTTACCCATTTAAGGCGGGGTCGGGAAGGAGCGGGACCCTTGCCTAGTTTACTACTCGATTTTTTTAAATAATTCATTTTATTGCCCCCATTTATTTAAGTGAGATAATAATATATTTATAATTTTTTATTTATTTTTAAAAGTTAAATTATTCAAATATATTTGGTAAATTAAGGATTTTATTATTTTTCATATTTTTTAGATAATTTTAGTTGCTCTTTTTATTAGAACTAATGAAATTTCATAAAATTTTTCATTTAAAGTATTGAGTTCTAAAAATAAAAATAAAAAATTAAGCAAAGCGAAGCGGGTTACCCATTACCCATAACCACACCGGACCCAACCCAAATACCCGATTAAGGGGGTAATCCCCATCCCATTCAGGACGGGGCCCGCCAGTATTGAGTCTGTCAGATATTTTTTTTATTTTATTTTTAATTTTGTGGTCATCCCTGCTCAAACACAAGATTTTAGTATATTATGGTAAGGAAAAAATTCCTTTTAGTATTGGAAATAATTAAATATTTTGCTGATTAGTTATTTTAGTGCTCATCACCTAATTTGATTATTTTGCGAGTAATATTTGAAAAGATATTTTAATTTCTCAATAAATCTCACCATCAAAACGATAGGAGATATCAATTACTATATTCATAAATTATTTTGTTTTACTCAAGAAAGGTGGTCTAGAAAATATACTTCATTTAAACTTTGAAATAATGGAGAAGTTAATTAAAATAATTTATTCTTTAAGTCTTTAATATTTTAAACTTTTAAAGGATGTGATTTAACCACAATATGCGCCAAAATTACTTGATAAAAATAAATGAATTAACAATTTCATAATAGACTCCAGAATCATAATGAATTGATTGAATGGAAGAAATCGCCATAATAATGTATTTCATTTAAAAAAAAAAATCTTAATGGACTGATCACCACACTAACACATATAATCCTGTCCCTAACAGTAAACTTAAGATTATTACAAGTTGTATTCTTTCGTATATACTAGTTTAAACACCTGCATCTCAAAAGCTCCAAGAAACGCAAAGAATCCTTGCATGTTTAGTACACAGAATTAGAGACGACTCAACAATAAAATGAACAAGATAATACTGTCCGCCAAACATGCATTCAATGTTTCGAGAAGGTAATGAAATTCTCACTGGTGTAAAAGATACCTGAAATTGAAATTATAAGGAATCACTTGTACCAAATTTGAGAGAGACTCTCTTCCTTTTCTTTCAAGGCATTTAACTGCTTTGTTCCTGAGTTCGTCTGGTAGCTGTAGGCATACCCAATCTAGCAATGCATCCGAATCCTTCGCAAAGTCTAGAAGATACCAATCTAATAATTTTGGTATCATTAACTTGTTAGTCAATGAAATGCCAACTGCTGCTTGTAAGTAATCTCTTTTTGCTGCTTCCAACTCAGTTTCAATGCAAGGTGCTGTGTACACCCTCACCTTAATTCAAGAAAATTATCATATTAAGTGGAAGAATATCATAGCTCCCAAAGATAGATTATTACGAGCCATAATAAACTTCATGATTTGAGTTTGGAGCAAATAATCTTACGTGGGGTTATTTGTCTTCCTAGTCTTCAAAACAAGAAACCGGTGCAGAAAGCTTTTTGGAATTTTTTTGGCAATAGAAGTGTCATAAAGCACGAACCAAGATTCAACATGACAAGTAGCAGGAGAATGCGAGAATATGCATTAAAATCTCAGTTCGAAGTTTTTAATGAATGCTCCTCTTTAACTCTCTATACGGCATGCTTTTGTGTTTGCTCATTTAAATAGGCTCCCACCCTTTATGCAGCAAAGCCAATGTCTCTTAATTTAGTAAAAAAAACAAGACTTTTTACAAGTCCGATAGGTCTTTCTACTATACTAAGCGGGTAGTTACCTTCTTTGATTTCCCCTTTTCTAACTATTATCTTTCTTTTGGATTTCTTCATTCTTCAATCTTCTGCTTTTTGTGAAGAAATTAGTGACACAGGCGACATCTTTTTGGACAATAACCACTCTTCCATTACTTGAGCTAGTTAAATTAATCCGATACAAAAACAAATACTTTTGAGAAACTATTCAAAATTAATTGATCTAATGTATATTAAGAAGCAGCAAACTGAACGTACAGCTGGGGAGGACCAACTTCCACAAGAGAGTGCAAATGTGATCAATGGTTCAGACCACTCCAAACCGAACGTGCTACGAATCTTCATTTCGTCATGTTTTCCAGATTTCGAGCAAGTCTATTAAGATAAGATAAAGGGTATCGGCAGTTTATAGATTCGTTTTCAAATAAATACAAAAAAAACAATCCAAAAGAACTTAACTGCTTCCATCTCTATGGAATATAATTACCTTGAAAGTGGAGAAAGAGCAACTTACATAGTTTAAGTGATATGGTAGTCTCAATATGAAGTGCTCAATTATGATTCCAGTTAGCAAATGTCCCCCCACAGTAATTGTGGCCTGCAGATACCATAGCTGAGTTACGTAAAACTCCGGAATTCACAAGCTAGATTTGACAGAAACGTGCTGCTACAGATCGAATAGTGTAGTGACTCTAGTGTCTACGATCTTATAAAAGGATCAAAAGAATATCATTAAAAAAATTGTGGTAGTAAAGGATAGACACATTAAGTACGCAGTATTAGACAGTACAATAGTTTCTTTTTCCTATTCAATGTTGTCTTGTACTGTTCAGTCTAGCTTACAAAACTGACCAAAAGGGCATATTGTTAGCAAAGGAAAAAATTACGAATCGGAATAATGTGGAGTCTTACCTTTTGCATCAGTTCTACAACCATATTAGGACTATCAGGTATTCCATGCTCCAAAAATGCCTGAAACATTTTAACACAGACATTTGAAAGATCGTGAATTTGCATTAAACTACAAGATATGTTCCAAAGAAAAGAATTTAAGAACGTGCAAAATAATAAGTTCTTGGAGTTCAAGAGGCAACTTACATTCATCATGCAAGAATTGTAGGTATTTATCCAAAATGCAAGCTTCTGCTGGTGGGTTAGACTCTCTAACTTTACAGAGGCCAACTTTCCCAGCAGGATCCTGAATAGTTTGCAAGGAAAAAGTAAACATTTTGCTATCAACTACGAGAAAGATAAGAACTGATGGAATGTTTGCTATGGATGATTGGATAGTAGTGAACAAATCAAACTAGTTAAAATCTTGTTCATTTTAGTATTCCCAACATGCACTGAAAAACTTAATTACTCACTTCAGTCTACGGATCAGAAATGATGCATTTGCTTTATGGTTGAGATCAATTGAGCCAGCTTCAATTGAATAAAAATACTTGTAAGGGCCAATGTCCTTCTTGAACTCGGAAGTTAAACAATAAGGATCTCGAAAGTCTGATTCCGTGCTATTTTCACTAAATGCTTCGGGTACTAGGGAGGAAAACAACTCTGAATCCATTGTCTTCCCTTTCGATGTGCTCAATCTTACAAAGATGCTAATCAAGCACTTCAATGTATCCTCCGAGATCTTGTTTGTCTCATTTTCAGCATCAAACATTATGTCCTCTGAAGAACCAGAAGAACTCTCCTTTGCCTGTTCTACAATTCTACACTGCAATTGTATCATCATACTCTAAATCAGTTCTTCCTTTCTTTACATATTCACCTATTTTAATCTACATTGCCAATGAGAAAATACCTGCATTTTCAGGGGATTTACACTTTTTACTATTGATTCAGGCTTCACAGGATGTCTCTTCACTGAGGTATCTAGTGCTCTATTTTTGGCAGAATTCGGACAAGATCTATTCTCGTTTACTAATCGATCTTCTAAAGATTTGTTAACTTTATTTATTGCTTGCTTTCTATTTGCTGGCCTCTCTGAGCAATTCCTCGTGCCATTGGAAACACCATCAGACGATAATAACCTTTGACTGGAAGCACATCTAGCTAGAGAATGTGAAGGCATTGCCAAGGATGAACTCGGATTAACTTCTATTTGGGATAAAGATCTTGAATGACTTTTTCTTGTAATAGTAATCAACGAATCATTGCATGAACCGATCGAATCCTCTGAATTCGTCCGGGAGGATATGTAAACAGCTTCCTGATAGAGACCTTGTCTAAAATTCACAACTTGTTCCTCTAGTCGAACAACCTCCTCTTCCAAAACAGCTACTTCAGCTAGAAGTTCTAGAGTCTACAACATCACACACACAATCACAGATTCATAAGATTGATTACAATGAAATTCATCTGGGAAATTTCCAATTCATTTAACGAAAGTCCTAATTATGCCATTAGCCCATTTGCCTATGCCAACCCAACCCACCCCAAAACTAATCAAATCCAATCTGGTAGTAGTAAAGGCAGAGAGACAGATCTAGAGGAATGTGGAATTATGCTAATAGGAAATACTCAGTACACAATACTCGATTGTCCACTACAGTATACCAAAAATGTGGATACTTACATATTGAGGGAGATACGGAGGAAGACGAGGTAGAGCTCCTAAGGGCCTAGTGAAAGCCCTCTCCAATGCTCTGTGAACATTTTCTTCATGCCTTAGTTTCTTCTTCAGCTTATCAACCTGCCAATTCAAGAAAAAGATAAAAAATTAAAAAATGAAAGTTAAGCTTAATTTTATATTAAAAAAAAAATCTTTTTATGTGACAATTTGAGTACATCTTGTAGTAAGGCCAATTTCGTTTCTCTTGCTGTGGCTTTCTCATTTGTTTGTAATTTGCTTCCCTGCAATTTCATCTTCTTCCCCTTCCAAGATTCAGAGAGATCAATTCATAATTACAATTATCAAGAAAAAAATATTAATTTTTTGAAAAATAAGTATAAATTGGACAAATTCTTGAAGGGATTCTTGATTAGTGAACAATAATTACAATTTAAAGGAGAAAAAGATGAAAGAATAATCATGCACTTACATTTTGAGGATGCAGTGGTGCTTTCTTAGAATTAATACTTGAGCTAACTTTATTATTCATCTGTTCTTATTTCCTCCAAAAAATCATCAGAATCTGAAAATTTCCACTCAGATAATGAAGTAGCAGAATGCCATCTGATTTATATACATAAACACAAAAAACATAAATGCCAGAGAAAAAGTATAGATATATGAGGGAGGGAGGGAGGGAGGAAGCGCGAGCTGGAAAGTTTAAGGGTAAAATAAGAGTGAGGAATACTTTTTTGGGTTTGTGTAGAGCATAGAGCAAGGTATCTTTCTTGTTTGTAGATCAAGAATATGATAAGGCGTTGGCTCATACAATCATACTATACTGCCATATTTGTATATAAAATTCTTCATAACAAATCCTTTTTCAACACTCTAAAAGATTTTCTACGCAACCCTCCTCCTTCATTCACCTCGAGACCAAACAGTGAAAATATAAATGGAGAAAAATAAAATCTTGGAGGGTGTGATAGATAATAGTTAATAGATAAGAACAAAAAACCCAGAAATGAGAACCTATGACTGAGCAGATTAAGGCAAGACAGGGACAAGATTCAAAGTCAGTCAATCACCGAAAGCAATGCACTGAACCGTAATATCAGACTCCTCTACCGTTATCTGCAAATGGGATTACAAAAATATTATAATAATTTTCTGAGAAAGAGAAATGGAGAGTTACATTTGCTCGAGTGCGAGGGAAGTGGGAACTACCGGGAAGTGACCTGGCAGGGATGGATTTGTGCGGTTGTGAAAACGAGTTTTCTTTGTGTTTTTATGTGTCCAGTGTAGTGTGATGATACCAAGTCGTGATGGGTTATTTTCGAAACTAATATGCTATAAATCATAAATGGGATTTTGCGTCGAAGTATCACGTGGACTGATAAGGCGGAGTCAGGGGACCAAAAAAAAAAAATTTATACTGAGCTATTACATTTAAAAAAAAAAAAAAACATTCCATTAGAAAAAGAAGAATTTTCAAAGAAAAAAAAAAAAAGATTCCCTTACAAAATTTTGCTCATGTGTGATAATCATTATTTAAAAACTTTTTAACTCTTATATTCATTTTCAACCAAATATTTATACAATAAATTATTTTACACGTAACTCAAAAAAAATTTCATATTCAAAACTCCATTTTTCTCAAAATATTTGCCAGCAAACAGGGGCTAAGTTGGATTTGGGGGGCAAGCCCCCTCCTCCCTCCCATGCTCCTATCGACTAATTAAGGGTATGTTTGGAATAATTTTTAAAAAATCAAAAACTACTTTTGAGATTAAAAAAGTATTTTTAAATATGTTTAAATAATTTTCTGTAAGTTATTTGTCTTGTTAGAAGATCATTTAAAGGAAGTTGACCTAATGTAAATTACTCATGAAACAAAAACAAAAATAGAAGTCATGTCAATCGTACATTAAGTTTTGTTTTTAATTATCTTTTCCATTGTGATCTATTCATAATTAGATCTACTTCAAAAGAAAGTTTAAGCAAATTATAGATCGGAGAAAAGTGGACAACATCGGATGTGAAGCTAGGGGGTTAGCATCTCGAAGAAAGGTTATACTCCAATGTCAAAAAAGGACCCTAGAATGAATGTGAATCGGAACCTAGGTTGCGTTTGTTCTACAAATTTATGGTTTACGCATGTCTCGTGTACTTGTCCATAACTTTCTCGTGGATATGATTTCGATTAATACACAGGAGTGAGATTTTGACTCTCTTTCAAAGTATACATCTCAAATCAAGCCTCCAATTGACACTGAAATTGATTGATTTGAAGCAGTCAAATTTAAAGAGTCGTGATTTTCCTTAGTAGTTATTATTATCACTATCAGTTAACAATCACTTATTGATCCAATTATCTTGTCTAGGATGAAAAAAAAAAAATAATAACAAATAGCGTTCTATCTCAAATTCAAAAGGTAAAATGAGTAAATGACTATCGTAATCATAGTTTCCCCAAACAAAATAATTAAAGCAAACACTTTTAAATTTGAATAATTATTTTATCATAAAAAGGTTGCTTAAAGTAGACTTTGAGACATTCCCAATGCATTGTGATATTATTAAATTATAATCAAATAAGTTGGATTAGTTGAATGAAATTAATTATAATATCATATTTTATTAGCTTATCACGTGAGTATATCTCATGCATATAGCTTTTATGGTTGTAATAAAAATTAATTAATTAATGCACTTTGATCTCCAAATCATGAGTTCAATTTATAGTAGTCCCCACTTCACCCCCACTGGGAAAATCTTACTAGAGGTCACTTAACTTACACGTTAGCTTTGTATTGGTCATCGGACTTTAATTTGATTTAATCTAAATATATTTTTATTTAAATTCAATTACTCACTTTACATTTTTATTTCATTTTAACTATTATGTCTTTAAAATTTACCGAAACTCGTGAATTCATGACATGGCCAACAAAATTAATTACTTACCATGTGGAATTCTCGAGCTCACCAATAGAATTCATGACTTGTCCAATGGAATTTATGATCTGGCCAATGAAGACGACAGTTGTGACATGGTCAGTGGTAGAGCCAGCACCAGGCGAGCCATTACGATGCACCTATGCTGGTTCTACCTGAAATTTCTTTTTCCATATATTGGGCATTCGCTCTAGTTTAGATGGATCTATCCCAACTCAGATGAAATCCTGGATTCGCCACTCTCATGGTAGTTGTGAGCATGATATATAATAGATAGAATAGTCAAACTGAATACCAAAATATGAGTTAGAAGATCAAATTGAAAGAAATCGAAGTTGAGTTATCAAAACGAAACAAATTTGTAAGTTGGGTGATCTCAAGTAAAAATTGCTCCACACCTACTCCACGCATGCTTTGCCTCACCCTGAGACATGATTGTATGAGTTTAATGTATGACCTTTTTGTCGGGTGAGAGGCAATTAGATTAAATACTACAGGGTATTGCCACAACTTTATACAGCTATATAATGTTGGAATTAGAATTTGCAGTTTGGGGTCACACATGGTATGGACGGATATGTTTGTACTCATATATTGTCGATAAGTTTTAAGAGTCTCTTTATTTTAACATTTTAAAATAGAGAAAATGACGAGAATGTAAACCTAATTTAAACGTTTATTTTTGTGCATTGTCTTTTTGAATTTCTATATGCCTTTTTTAATTTTTCGACACATTTTTCTTTAAAAAAAAAAGGAAAAATTGGATAAATCGTATTGAGAAGAGGACCACTCTAATAGAAAAAGTGGCATGCTCGTGAAAGTGGGTGATAAAGCGTGTAATGACAAAGGCACAACCAATTATTGATATGGAATTTATAGAATGATGTGTGGTACAAATTTTTATCCCAATTCCAACAATTTAATTTTTTTTTTTATTTATTTAATCAAATGCCCCAAGAACTTATTGATTAGAATCTTTGGTGGGTAAAATGGGATATTATTGGACAATGTTGTGTAAACTTTAGTATATATTGAACTTTTACTCAGGTTTAATAATATATACCGAACACGAGTGACTTATCAAATAAATACAACAATATTTCTTGAATTTTTTTAGAAGACCACATAAATGAAATGAAGGATTAATCCTTACCAATTTGATCTTGTTGCCTAGGCAATAAACATGCATGAACCATTTTCACAAAGTATGTGTCTGAATAGTCCAAAGTCTCGATAGTCAGCTCTCGATCTACCAGTCGAAAAATAATTTTAATGAAGATTGTAGGTGCACTATTCCGTGGTGAGTTGAAGTACATTATTTGTTAGATAACTTGAATAGTATAATACTTGATAGTATTCAAATTAAATATAATTTAAAATCTTGTATAACTCTTAACCTTGTATACTTCATGCAACCTTATTGTTCATCCAAATATCCAAAAGGGTGAGACCACATATAGACAAGTCCATGTCATTTGCTGTAATATTGTGGTCCAGATTGTTGGGAATCTACTTATGC
>CAIGRO010003958.1:0-17122 GCA_903798355.1 Fraxinus baroniana
TTATTACGAATTCAATTTATCGCATATACTTAAACACCAATTGTTGTCATACGTGATTTATAGTCTCCATTGTCAAACAAATGCATTCGTTATATCATCATAGTATATATATTAGATAGATAAGAGAATTTTTAAAAATATGGTAATAGAAAATATAAACATGCCACAACTTTCATTGAATCATCAAATGCTTCCACTTCATCTAAATATTGGTGCAACACTACATGTTCATTTTTAATTTGAAACCAATTCTTTCCGCGTATATAAGTCTCAACCATCCTCGCACCTAATAAACTCCTAAAGGAATCAAGTATCTGACCTCCATTTGAGAATGCAGACTCAGAAGCAATTGTAAAAATTTGAATTTTAAAGAGGAAAATGATTTTTGATAGATTATGTTAGTCTCGAGATTATTAGATATAAATTAGGATTATTTGGTAATAATAATATATATGTAATAGAAAATTATAAATTGACAAAAATACACACAAACGACAAAACTATTCAATTTTACATATTTGGATGAATTTTAAAAAAAAAATCATTATTGACAAAAATACACACAAATGACAAAACTATTGAATTTTACATATGTAGATGAATTTTCAAAAAAAATCATTTTTTTTATTTTTTTTTATTTTTATATATTTTTTCGCCAATCTGGTTTGGTTTTAAACCGTAATTAAAATTCTCAAATCTAAACTATACCCTTTTTGACCGGTTTGGTTTGGTTCAAAACCATTTCGTTGACGGGTCCACGTGGCACCAAACCGACGGTTTCTAAAATGCAGTTTCGGTTCGATTTTCTGGTTTGGCGGTTTTTGCTTACAGCCCTACACACCAATCTTGAAATTCAATTGCTAGTTAGAGCTTAAAAAACTATAATAAGACATAGTGTTTCATATTAAAATGTCAACATTATCAAGAAAAATAGTCCAAACTCTAATACATTGCTTAATATTTTTCTTTTATTCGAAGTGAAATTTATCCCCTTACAATAAGAGCATTACACATTGATGCTACCAAAAATCGTACCTGGGCAAACTCGAACTGGAAGGAAGAACTTCGCGTGATCTGATCTTTAATACTTGAAACAAAGGTGTCGGGGTGTGTTTTTGTCGCCCCTCCGATACTTAAGTCGGATAAGTGCTCAAGATAAACTTATGCTGAATACTACGAAAAACGTACCTGGATAATAAGGTTGGGACACATATTTATAGAGGTTGGCGGCGGAGTCCCAGAAGGACTAAGGGGTTTGTGTTGTGTTGGGATTGCACAATTTGAGATAAGGTGAAACTTAAGGCAACTGGGGAGTTAGTGTTTGAATTGAACTAGTATTCCAGGGGCATGTGTGATGGGGAGAGAACACGTGAGTTAGGGGACGAGGAAATGTCCAACAAAGGGGACCCAACCTGCCTGACCTCGACCTTGAAACTAGCCAAAAATTAATGTGTAGAGGTCGGGCCATTTGGGTCGATAAATATGGGCCCGACCTCGATCATGGTCCGATCTTAAGGATCGGCTAAAATCCCATTTAAAGTGGGTCAAGTTCGAGTTCAGGTTTTAGTACCATCACAGGCCCTCGTGCATCTAGGCTGCAGCTAAAAGTTAAGTTCTCAAGTTGCGGGTCAAGATGCATAGAGGTGTAACTGGGCCGGGTTGAACTTAATGGGCCATTACGCGTGACAGCTGTATGGCTACGTGTCATACACATATAGGTTCCCTGGGATCGACCTTGGATGCATGACACGTGGCACCTACCAAGGGTCAGGATTGAAAGATTTTTGACCTTCCTCTGACGCCTATAAAAAACCCCTTTTCACCATTCATTTTTTCACGTTTTTTCTCTCAACTCTCAGTGAAAGCAGCTCGAGTTCAGGGACTAGAGGGTTTTTTGTGAGCGTCGATTCAAAAAGGTAAGTGTTCGAGCTTTTAAGTTATTTATTTATTTATTTATGATGTCGAGTAGTAGCAGTGAGGAATCGAGTAGCTCGACTACTAGGAATCTCGACGTCGAGGAAAACTCTATTGTTCCCATGGCTGTGCCAATAACCTCGCACCAGAAGGTCGAGGCTATACTGACCTACCCTAGACTATCAACTAAGTATAAGGAACACATGGTGATCAAGGTAGCTAGAGAGTTCGGGGTTGTGCCCCTGTGCGATGTTAGGACTCCTGAGTCTAGGGAAACAGTGATGGATGCTCGGGGATAGGGAGATGATATTTTTTAGGGACGTCCTTAAGGCCTGGCTTAGGTGGCCTTTACACCCCTTCTTTATTCATTTTTTAACTTCATACCTTATCTGTTTGGGTCAGTTAGCACCGAACGGGTGGAGGCTTCTAGTATACTTTTTTATTTTATGTACATACCTTAATGTTGAGCCCCGAGTCGACCTGTTAAGGATGGTGTTCAACTTTAAGTTCTCGTCGGGGTACAACGATTTCGTATATTTATCAGCGAATGGAGGCTTTAGGACGCCAGAAAACCCTGAGTTCTCTTCGGGGTTGGAAGGAGAGGTATTTTTTGTCAAGCCCCAAAACCTAGACCATCCCTTCAGCTTGATGTGGTCCATCCCGGATAAGGATATGTTGAACAAAGGGTAGGCATACTTCGAGGTTTTAGAGAAGGATAGGTTAAGGATAGTCAACCACGACCCTCTTGCAACTAAAGTTGATTTCTTGCTCGAGGATGACACCCTCGACCTAGCCAACGTGAGGGGAATCGAGGGTACGAGTCTAAACTCTTTATTTTTTGTTGAATTATCGTGAACTTTGGTCGAGCTAATCCTTTGTTTAATTTTCAGAGATTTGCAGATGTCGTTCGACCCAGTAGCCTTTCTATCTTATGTCCATCAGAAGGCCAAGGGCCCGAGGCCCAAGGCTTCCGTCCAGTTGAAAGGGAATAAAAGAGCTTGGGAGGCGAACCCGAACAAGATGCCAAGTGGGGCTGGGCAATCATCGAAGAGTCCAACGCACCTACCCAGCCCTCTCCTCGAACACACGTCTCTACTCCTCGAGCTATGCTCGAGATTGTTGACTTCGAGGACGAGACGCCTCTATCGACCTCAGCTTTGGAGGAGCATGCGTGATCTCCGCTAATCCTGAACATGGTGAATAAGTATCGAGATGAGGCCGAGCCTGGTGAGGGGGTCAGTGCACTCGAGCTTATAACTTTGAAGGTATGGGAAATTTCTTAAATTAATTCTTTATGCTCGTTATTACCTCGATCTTGAATTTCTTCTTTTCTTCTTTACAGGCCCTGAGCATGGCTTGAGGTTTATCATTGCAGAGCCTTAGAGCCTCGAGTAGAGTGGCTGAGCTCGAGGCATTAAATGAAGAAAAAGAATAAAGGATCCACGAGGTGGAAGTCAAGCGCAATCTCATACAGATCAAAATAAGGAAGGTTCGGGATCAAGTCGGTAAGGCAAACGATGAGGCCAAGAAGGCCAAACTCGAGCTTTTCCACACTAAAAAAGAGTTCGAGAGCCAGTCCGTCCAGGTCCGAGCTCAAGCAGTTGAATACTTCAAAAACTCTGATGTACAGAAGACTCTGCTAGGGCAATACGATTCGGGCTCCTTTTATTATAGCTTCAGGCTGGCTCGCTCTATTCTGAGGACCAAGCTCCTTAAGGACCTGAAGCCTCTGGTTGAGGAGCTGAAGTCGGTAAATGAGCTGGCGAACGAGCTCGAGTTATCATCTGAGGTCAGACTGATGAAGAGGACAAGGATGAGGCCGAAACTCCCGATCTTGGGAACATTGTTGATGCAACCGACTAGAATAGGCCTTTAGCTTGATCTGTATTTTTTTGAATTTTGCAAAATTGTAAAGTACATTGCCTGAGTCGGGGTCTTGTCATTTTTTTTAATAGAAGATCGATATTTTGTGCTTTGTTGATTATCGTCTATATTACGAATCTGATTAGAACAAACTTAGGCCCAAGCGCCGTCCAAATAAGCTCGAGCATTTCATTTGATCAATTTTTGGCTGAATAAGCTCAATTCTTTGATAACAACTAGCTTGAGCATTTTGTTTGACCAATTTTAGGTTAGACTAGCTCGAGATCATGATGAATTGATTGAGTCTTCCACAAGAGCTCGAACTTTCCACACTGCATAGCTGGATCGTCTTACTTGACATGCTAATAGTTCAGATCGAACGTGTTACTTGGCCTGTTTCTAGCCAAGTGGCTCGATGCTAAGCTCGAGCGTGTTACTTGGCTGATTTTTGCCAAGTAACTCGAGTCATGTTCTGTAATCACTTCGAGTTATGTAACTTGACCTGTTGGCCAAGCAGCTCGAGTGATGTTTTGTAATGAGCTCGAGCATGTTACTTGACTAATTTTTACCAAGTAACTCGAGTCATGTTTTGTAGCCACTTTGAGTTGTGTAACTTGGCCTGTTGGCCAAGTAGCTCGAGTGATGTTTTGTAATGAGCTCGAGCATGTTAGTTGGCTATTTCTTGTCAAGTAGCTCGAGTTGTGTTCTGTAATCACTTCGAGTCATGTAACTTGGCCTGTTGGCCAAGTAGCTTGAGTAATGTTTTGTAATGAGCTCAAGCGTGTTACTTGACTATTTTTTGCCAAGTAGCTCGAATTTCACATAGCAGTAGGCTCGATCTCAACCACTATATGTTGATAGCACAAACAATTTTGGGTTGCCAATGATCAGGGTCGAGCCTAGCCTTATGCTAATTTAGATGTTCTTGGGACAACTTGTTGCCGTAATGTACTTAAGTATATTGAAGTAACAAACATTACACGGCGTATAGGCAAATTTTTAAGAAAAGAAAAAGAACTAACTACAAAAATAAAAACTTGAATTACTTAAGCCTCCGGTAATGAGACCAACAACTTATAGTAAATTTTTAAGTTGTCAGTGTTCCATGACCTTGGGAGTGGTTTTCCCTAGGTATCTTTTAAATTGTATACTCCTTCTTCTAATTTTCCTATAACTTCGTAAGGTCCTTCCCATGCGGGTCCTAACTTTTCTGGGGGGTGTCCAGCAGCCCTGCCCTCCTGAGCACTAGATGGCTAACTCTAAACCTTCTCGTCTTAACCTTGGAATTGAAGTGCTTAACTATGTTGTTTTGATAACTTGCGGCTTTTAGAGATGCTTGCTCCCTCACTTTCTCAAGCAGGTCAAGATGCTCAGTTGTTTTTCCTTCGATGTAGGGCTCGATCGTCCTTTGTGTAGGAAGGCCAACTTCAATCGGTACCGTGGCTTCCACACCAAAAGCTAACATGAAAAGGGTTTCACCAGTTGCTATTTTGTGAGAAGTCTTGTATGTCCAAAGTATGGCGGGTAGTTCTTCTGGCCAACTGCCCTTAGCATCCCCAAGCCTAGTCTAGAGATCTCGCACTATGATCCGGTTGGTCACTTTGACAAGGCCGTTGCTTTGCGGATGCGAGACTGATGTTAGGTGGTGGTTGATCTCGAGGTTGGTGCAAAAACTTCTGAATTGTGCATTATCAAATTGTCTCTTATTATCTGTTATCAATACCTTAGGTATCCCGAACCTGCAAATAATAGATTTCCATACGAATGATCTGATTTTCGGCTCTGAGATTGTTGCCAAAGGTTCCACTTCTACCCACTTGGTAAAGTATTCCACAGCTACGACAACGAATTTTAGTTGACCCCTGGCCAAGGGAAGGGTCCGAGGATGTCAATTCTTCATTGCTTAAAAGGCGCAGCACATGGTATGGGTGTTAGTTCCTTGGCATGAGTGTGCATGATATTGCCAAACCTCTGGCACTTTTCACACCTCTTGACATAGTCCAATGCATCTTCTTCATGTTAGGCCAGTAGTACCAAGTAGTACCCGTACCTTATGAGTTTGTATGCAAGTGAACGAGCCCCTTGATGATTTCCACATATGCTTTCGTGAACTTCTGCTAAGGCTTGGAGAGATTCGGAGGGTTTGAGACACCTAAAGTATGGTAGGGTGAGACTTCTACGAAACAAAATTCCTCCAATAATACAATACCTTGATGCTCTTGCCTTTGTGCTTCTTACCTCTCGGGGGTCAGATGGTAGGCTTTCGTTGTTTAAATACTCGATTATCGGGTCCATCCAAGAGGGCTCATGATCAATGTCCATGATGCTCGGCTTTGGATTGATGCTGGGTTCTGTTAGAATCTTAACGTGCACCATTCTGTCAAACCCATCTACCCCCATGAACATAAGTCTAGATAGTGCGTCGACCTTTGAATTATTGGTTCTTACAATTTTCGTGATCTCCTAGCTCTTGAACTTACTCCGAAGGTCATGTACTTTTAGACAGTACATGCTCATTTTTTCATATTTTATCTCAAAAATGCCCTGGGTCTGGCCAACGACAAGTTGGGAGTCATTGAACACTCAGCGTGCTTGATCCCAAGGTTGCGGGCCAGCTCTAATGCTAGAATGACAAACCTGAATGCACATTGGATTGCAATTGTTTTCGTCAGGTCAATGATGATAACTCCGGCACCCGACCCAGAACTATTCGATGCTCTATCAACAGATATCTCCCAAACTTTCGAGGTCTTGCTCGGGTCACTATCCCATGGCCCCCGAGTCCGAGGTGTAAGTTCCACGATGAAGTCAGCCAGTGCTTGTGCTTTGATTGCGGGACGTGGTTTGAACTCTATGTCGAACTCACCGAGTTCAATCGCCCATTTAAGTAGTCTTCCGGAGAAGTCCAGCTTCTAAAGTATGTGCCTCAGCGGTTGGTTAGTGAGTACAACAATCAGATGGGACTGAAAGTATTAGCGGAGTTTTCAGGTAGCCATCACCAATGCAAGAGCGAGTTGTTTAGCCAAGGTGTATCGAGTTTCTGCATCAACGAGCACTTTTCTCACGTAGTATATAGGTCGCCGGACCTTTCCAACTTCTTTCACTAGAACTGCACTCATCGCGCTTTTAGAGACGACCAAATATAGTAGCAACGGTATCACCAGACTCTGGTTTAGTGAGGACCGATGGGGTTGCTAAAGCTTTCTTTAGCCCTTGAAAAGATGTGTTGCACCCTTCATTCCAATTAAAACTCTGATTACCTCTTAGGATTTTGAAAAATGGGAAGCACCTGTCTACTGCCCGAGATACGAACCTATTTAGTGCCGCGACTTGACCTGTTAGCTTCTGTATATCCTTTTTACACTTTGGGGGTTCCATGGACACCAAGGCTTCGATCTTGTCAGGGTTGGCCTCCATGCCTCTATGAGTGATGATGAATCCAAAGAACTTGCCGGAAGCTACTCCAAATGCTACTTAGCAGGATTTAGCTTCATCTTATACCTTCGTAGTGTAGCAAATACCTCTTCTAGGTCAAAGACATGATAGTCCACTTGCTTGTTTTTAAGAACCATGTCGTCCACGTAGGCTTCGATGTTCTTCCCTATCATGTTGGCAAAGACCTTATGTAGCTCTTGCATTTTTTAACCCGAATGGCATGACCCTGTAGTAGTAGATAGCTGAGTCTACCATAAACGAGGTCTTCTCCCGATCTTCCTCCAACATTAGAATTTGATGGTACCCAGAGAAAGCATCCAAGAAGCTGTATAACTTGTGAACTGAGGTACTGTCCACAAGATTATCAATTCGGGGTAAGAGATATCTGTCCTTGAGGTATGCTTTGTTTTGATATGTGAAGTCAATACAGACTCGCCACTTTTCGTTAGCCTTCTTGACTATGACCACATTGGCGAGTTAATCTGGATATTGGACATCCCGTATGAAACTCGCCCTGATGAGTTTTGCAATTTCTTCTCGTATGATCTCCCATCATTCTCGTGCAAAATGTCTCTTCCTCTACTTTATTGGTCTTGTACTGGGTTTATGTTAAGTTTGTGTACTGCAATTGTAAGGTCTATTTCAGGCATGTCTTCCACGCTTCAGGCAAATATATCAATGTTGTGGGTCAAACAGCTGATGAGCTCATCCTTGGTAAGGTCATCAAGACCTCGACCAATAGTAACTTGCATGCCGTCATCCATTTTTTCCATTGGTGTGAGCCTCCTCCGGTGGTCGAGTTCGAGCTTTACCTTCGATAATTGCATGACGTCAGTTTTGATCTTCCCGAACGCTGGTAACATAACACTGTCTAGCCACTGCTTGGTTTCCTTGAACCACTCCAACCTCTTTGCTTGTAGGAAACTTTACTACTAGGTGGAATGTTGAGATAATTGCCTTGATCCCATTCAATAGTTGTCTTCCAAGTATGGCATTGTAGGCCATAGGAGCACGAACTATCGGAACATTGTGATCTACGTTACTTGCTTTCCCTCTAATCCCAAGGTAAGAGGTAAACTAATTACACCCTGTGGAATGATAATACCGCATCCAAAGCTCTGAAGAGGGGGGAGGAGGGGGGGAGGGGTATCAACTGGATTAAGATACTCTACTGAGATACCCATCTTTTCTAAAGCTTCATGTGACAACACGTTAGCCGTACTCCCATTGTCCACCAAGATCCTTTTTACATCAAAGTTAGTGATGATTGTTGATATAACCAGGGCATCGTCATGAGGAAAAGACACATCCTCCAAGTCCTTTAATCCGAAAGTTATGTCTTCTATACTGCTGATATCCGTGTTTGAGATCAAAGGGTATTGTCTTGTGTACTGCTTACGCCCGTTGCTAGAGTTCTCTCCTGAGGATGTCCCTCCGATAATGATGTTAATGGTACCGCGGTCGGTTGCTAATGCCTTCTTTCAACAGGAGGCCTCCCATTATTCTGATTTTTCTGGAGACGCTTATCTCGGCTTATATAGGCACCTAGAAAACCCTCTTAATAAGGAACTCGATCTCCCGCTTCAGGGCAAAGCACTCTTCGGTCGTGTGGTCATGATCTCTATGAAAGTCACAATATTTACTCTTGTCCCAGGCTTCAGGAGGAGAATGTAGCTTGGGAGGCCACTTCAACTCCTTGAGGTCCTTGATCTCTATTAGAATATTCGACTTGATGGTGTTTAATTGAGTGAATAATGTCGGCGGGCCTTCCTGTCTTGCCTTGCTTCAAGAAAGATCCGAATGTTGGGTGGACTCATAGGGCCTCTTAAGATCGGGCCTATTTACTGGTGGGACATCTCTCCTTGGAAACATTGTTTCCTCCATGTTAATGTACTTCTCAGCTCTGGTGAGGGTGAGCAGGCCAGCTATGGAGTTGGGGGGAGTTTTTGATAGAGACATCTCAAACACTTCACATCTTACGACATATGTAAGAGCAGAGACCGCGGTTGTGATATGTAGGTTCAGGATCAGAAGTCTTTCCTTATTAAACCTTGTCATGAAATTGTGAAGAGTTTCATTGGGTCCTTGATGCATCTGCATAAGTGATGCAGCTATCTTTCTAATGCGCTTATTACTTGTGAAGAATTCTGAGAACTTGTCAGCCAATTTGAAAAAGAAGATATGGAGTTGGGCTCTAATGTGGAAAACCAATCCCTGGCGACATTAGTCAGTGTCTGAGGGAAAGCTTTGCACATCACAGCGTCAGGTGCAACCTGTAGGTTCATGATGTTGGTGTATATGTTGATGTGGTTGATGGAGTCAATTGTCCCGTCGTACTCCTTCACCTAAAGGTATTTGGATTGATTCGGCAGGGGATATAACAAAACTTCAGGGGTGAAAGGTTTCTTCGGGGTGAATCATGTTGCTGCTTGGGACTTCTGAAGCATTCCGCCATGATTCCTTCTTGAATAATCCTTGCTAGATCGGCTGAGTCCATTGCAATCGATCTCGAACCGATGGGTGCCTGGGATATGCTAGTTGTTCCAGCATCACCGTGAATAGGGCCCGGAGCCTGATCATCGGTCGCACTACCACTTTGCGACGATGTTGCTGGATGTGTATTTCTCTAATCTAGTAGTTGATTCAATGTGTCCACTTGTTGGCGAAGTTCCTCGAATGCGACTGGAGCGATTGTTGTGAGCAGATGTGGTGGTTCTCCTGATGTAACCTCTTGGGGGACCGGGAGATCTGTAGTAGGGGTTGGTTAGGAGCGGATGAGCTTGCTGGAAGATGTCCTGAACGTGTGTTAGCCATAGCTTCTGGTACTCGAACTGGAACGAAGAGCTTCACGTGATCCGATCTTTAATACCTGAAACAAAGGAATCGGAGTGTGTTTTCGTCGCCCCTCCGATGCTTAACTCATACAAGTGCTAAAGAGAAACTTATGCTGAATACTATAAAAAACGTACTTGGATAATAAGGCTGGGACACATAATTATAGAGGTTGGCGGCAGAGTCCCAGAAGGACTAAACTTTCCTTATTAAAGGGGTTTATGTTGGGTTGGGATTGCACAATTTGAGATAAGGTGAAACTTAAGGCAACTAAGGAGTTAGTGTTTGAATTGAACTAGTATTATAGGGGCATGTGTGATGGGGGAGAACACGTGAGTTAGGGGACGAAGAAACGTCCAACAAAAGGGGCTCGACTTGCTTGACCATGACCTTGAAACTAGCCAAAAATTATTAGGCTGAGGTCGAGCCATTTGGGTCGATAAATATGGGCTCGACCTCGATCATGGCTCGATCTCAAGGATGGGCTAAAAGCCCATTTAAAGTGGATCAAGTTCGAGTTCGGGTTTTAGTACCATCACAGGCCCTCGTGTATCTAGGCCGCAACTGAAAGTTAAGTTCTTAAGCTGCATACAAAATCTTGTGAAAGTCAAGAATTTCGTGGAGTATTATATAGGATAAAAATATGTTTTAGATGGAAAGGTGATAAAAAGCACGTAAAAAGAAGGAAATAATAGTTTCCTGAATAACTAGGCCACTCGAGCATCTCGTGAGGCCTCAACACCACTCGAATGACAAATGCACATCAGGTGAGCGGCAATGAATGCGCCTCCAATGGTGCCTAGATGTCGAGTTTCGAGACAAATTTCACTTTTTGACTTCTTTAACACATTCTTAAACCAAAAAATAACTTCCCAATGGAATTTGTGTCCAATAATTAACAAATCTGTACCTTGACACAAATTTCACAATGAACAAATCTCATAAAGATTCTCTACCTGGATACAAATTTCACAATGAACAAATAAACCAATGGCTCTTTACTACAACAAAATTTTTCTCATCCTCTATAAAATCCAATTAGGACAAACTCAATCAACTAGATCTAATAATTGCTTAGCAGAATTACCTCGAATGCCAAGTCGCCCGAATTATTATCACAAATAATTTACAAATTACCAAGAAGGGTCGAAACACGCCCTGAAACAAAATCAAACTACAAAATGCTTTTGTAGAAAGTTTTTTGCTAGACTCAACACCTTCAACCACACTAAAGGATATGCAACTAAATCAGCTTCGTCATACCTTTGTGGTGGCCTAACATTTCTTCTAAGTCTATTTCTAGTAATTGAATATGATGATGCCGTTGGTGGTAGTGGCAAAGTAGTATTACCTACAACTTCTAAACTTCACCGAGTTGTATTCTTCAACTTGGATCCCAAACCAATCTCCAATGGTATTATACCAGACAAAATATTCACCAAAGTACCAAACATCTGTTCATTGATCTTCGAAGATTTTGCACAACCTTGCATGACATACAACTGGAATATTATCTACCTCTCCAATAAAACACGAGCACCTTTATAAACCTTCAGAACTCCACATTCACCAATAAACTTGTATTATGTTGAATCAAGAGTACTTAAAGTGATAAGATTTCTCTTCAAATTTGGAATGTGTCGCATCTCATCAAGTGCTCTAACATTTCCATCCAGCATCTTAAGTTAAGCCCCTCCAATACCAGCTACCTTACAAGGTGCGTTGTTTCCCACAATCACAATACCTTTCGAAACTTCTTCATATGTTGAAAATGAATCTCGATTGGGATACATATGAAAAGTGCAAGCTATATCAAGAATTTAATTCTTGCCATGTTTGGAGATGCCGTTAGAAATAACTAAAAGTTCTTCATCAATGTAACAACTTTTTGTAATATCTGCTTTGCCTGAAGTATTGGTTGCTTTCCCTTCTAATTTGCAGCTAATTTTTCTCTATTCTACAACTTATAGAAATCCTTCTTTATGTGCCCATTTTTTTGCAATAGCTACAAATTTTATTACTGAAGTTAGACTTCGAACTGCCCCTCTCATAACCACCATAAACAACAAGGTCTTCTCCTTAAGTCTTAGATATCTTACAATATGCTTCATCTTCTCCTTTGAAAATAAAGTATCATTTACCTCTCAATGGTTATAGTATTACGACTACATAATATCATGTCTCTAAACGAAATATATGAAGCGGGCAGCGAATACAATAAAATCAAACCCAAATCCTCTTCATCATACTTAATCTCTAAGGTTTTCAAATCAGTGACAATTTCTTTGAAGAGGCAAGGTGATTTTGTAAGGATGTACATTCTGTCATATGATGAGATTACAAACACAACTTCAAGTGCAATTTGCTAGTTACATTCTTAGTCATGCACAATTGTTCCAACTTCAACCATAATGTACCTGTAATTTTCTTCTTCAAAAGGTCCTGGAGAATATGATTCGAAAGATAAAGATGAATCTGTGATAAGGCCTTTTGATCCTTACATTGTTTCTCCTCCATCAACCAATTTGAGGGCATCTTATCAAATCTAAATAAAACATCACCTAAATCCATCTGAGCGAGCAATGCTCGCATCTTCACTTGCCACAACGAAAATCTAGTGCTGCGATCCAAAAGCAAAATATCATATTTCATGGTTGCTATCACAAGAACAAAAAATCTCAAACAAATCAAACATTAAGCTCTGATACCACTTGTTAGCAAACTAGCAAGAATTATGTATGTTCTGATACCACTTGTTAAGAATTAAAGAACAAGATTATATAGCACAATACTAAGTAGTGATCACAACACTAAGAGAACACAAGAATAATTAGCAGATGAATGCAGAATTTATTAATAATAGAGAAAAAAATATAATAATATTGTGTTTACAATATATCTTAACTCTCTAAAACTCATACAAAGTCTTATGACAACCTAGAATTTCGTGAAGTATATATAAAACCCAAAAGAATATGTTTTAGAAGGAAAGAAGATAAAAAATCACATAAAAAAAGAAGCAATATTTTCTCAGATAACTAGGCCTCAATCGGCAGCCTTGTGGTAAGTGAGTCCCGCAACATCACTCGAGCGCCGACAATGACAGACCAGAGGCAATGAAGGTGCCTCCAATAATGGCCATGCTTTGAGTTTCGGGATAAATCACTTTTTCACTTCTTTAACACATTGTTCAATCAAAAACATTTTCCAACAGAATTTGGGTCACAAAACAACATGCAACATAATGGTGTGTTTCAATGAACTATTTCTCACCCTATAAATTTTTTCCTTGGCACAAACTTTGACAAAGGTCCTAGATACATTTAGCCTCGCACAAACTTTGACAAAGGTCCTAGATACATTTAGCCTCATTTTCTTTGCGGTTGGCTTTCCATCCCGACGGATTCCTAAGAACAGTAGCAATGGAAAATGTTAGTATAATACTTTTGTTATTGAAGCTTTTCAAAATGCATCTATAAAATGATCATCATGTTCAAACAACGAGATTCAAACTTTCAAGGCACAATATGTCAAGGTATATTGGGTTTTGAAGTTCGATCTCAAAGGCCAACCTTATTATAATGAATACTTCAAACTCTTATATATTGATTAGCATTATTATGATTAACCAATGTGAGATTTTATCATTAACATATCCTTACAAGATGATTGCTCGTTTGAGCATACCAATCTTTAAATTCAAATATTCATTTGAGCTTTGGACGAATTAAATTGCTCCTTAAAGCTTAATAATGTTGGTTTTTGATATTTCATTTTAAAATGTCAACCTTATTATCAGGTCCAAATTGTATTGGCTATTTCCATGATTTAAAAATATTGTTATTAAGTTGTAATTGAAGTCAAAGAATTGAGGTTGGTAGTATAGGTCTTGAAGAAATCATAGAAGTCAAAGACGGACCAAGGAGAAAAATAGTCGAAAAAGTGCTCGCCAACCTCGTAGATGGCACTCAAGTGAAAGTCTCAAAACATTGATTGCTCTCAGACGCTCACTCAGCGCTCGAGCGACCTTGTGACTGCTCACCATTTGCTCGACCACCCTTCGAGTGGTGGTGATATCCAAGCAAAGGCTTGTTCGTGATTTTAACGGATTTTGGAGTCTCATTCAACCTCAAACTGTCCCTATCATATATACCCAAGCTGGATTTTGTTTCTATGTATGGTTGGTCAATTCTTAGGACAAGAAAACATATTATTGAAGATCAATTATACAATCTAAAGATATCTTGATTCAACCCACACGAGATCAAAGCTTAAATATTCTCATATATCTTTTGTATTATCGTGTTGAATCTATTTTTATTGAAGAGAACATGTTATTGAAAAGCAATAACATTTTCCATAAATCTCTTGATTCAACCCAAAATTAAAAACTCAAAAGATTAAACACCAAAAACCATTAACTTCACCAACAAGTTTTCAGAGTTCTGGAGTTGGGAAAAGGCATCTAGAGTTCCAGTTGTTTCGGAACGAGTTCACTCTTGGTGATCCACGCAAAGGAAAAACAAGTCTTAAGAGTATTGGAAAGTGCAGGTTTCATAATCAAGAAGGTTCTTCAGTGATTTACACGTTGAGTGATCAGAGTCTACTAAGGTTTAATTGTATCAGACCAAATGTAAGTTATCTTTTGTAGTAGATCTTTTGGCTAGGTTTGTGATAGAGTTCTGTCGTGACCCGAATTCTATTTTAAATTCTATTTGGGAGTTCTATACGAAGTTGATAGTTGAATAAGTCAAAGACGTAAGCAATAAGAAGACTCCGTTGAAGACCGCTTGCTGGCCACTCATCAGGAATTTCAGTAACATCATTATTCGCTAATAGCAAGGCAAGCGCTCGAGCAGTCGTGGCACCGCACCTCCCGCTAGTTGTGAGGGCACCGCTCAAGCGGTCGTGTTATCTAGTGCAACTAGATTTCGCGTTTTGACAATTTTTCACTCATATTCAATCTCAAAACACTCAGTTGTTGGTTATGCCTATTATATTAGGTGTCCACCTTTTTTAAGATTTTTCTTGTTTTATGTATAGGAGTAATTATATCTATTGAGAAATCATCCAACACAATTTATACTCCTTATATATTTTGATATTAGTGAATTCTCCTTTGCCATTTGGTTTTTCCCTAGTTGGGTTTTCTCGTAAATCTTGTATTCTTGTTCTTAATATATTTTCATATTGTCGATTCTCATCTTTTGTTTCTAACAAACTAGTATTTGTTTTTTCTAATAGTTTGCCCCGGAGGTTTTTGATCCATATAAAGAGTTCTTCGAGGGATTTTCCTTCGTTACCAAAATTGGTGCTCTTTACATTTATTGCTTTTGATGTATATTGCATAATTAACAACTTGATTATGCTACATGTACGTAATGATTTACATATATACATGATGTTGTGATGAATGATTGAGTCAGAATTTCTCCAATCAAATAAAAAAAACTCTCCTATCCTTTGGACACTTCATCTGTATATAAATTATTATATAATTCCATTACGTACAAATAATATTATTCTTAACACTTAGGGTTTAACTTGACTTTAAACTTAATCATTTAGAAACAATTAGCCCTTATTTAGTATACATTCTCTCAAAATACATTTTTTCGAAACTCATTTTCAACTACACAATTTTTAATAAAAGAATATTTTCCATCACATCAATAAATTTTCCTTACTTTTTGACCACCTATTTGTCATCATATATCTATTTAAAATACATTAATTTCTCAATAATATCCATCAAATACACTCTAAATAAGTGATTTGTTAATTTTTATTGATTATTCCACATTACACATCTAAGTGTTGTTGGGTCTAAACGTCCGATTNCTTTATATTATTTTTTATATTGTGCTGCATGGAAACACACTATTGGCCACTTTAAAAAAAAATAAACAATTTTTCCACCAATCAAATCTTGCCAACAATAATGACGTAAAATATGATATATAAATATGATGTACATGTGGCATTGTCCCCATTTTTATCACCCTAGCTAGAAATAACTCTCTTAAGAAAACTGTGCTGATGTATGAAAAGAGATTTGGGGAAGTTCGCTTAAGCGAAATCACAATCTAGCTAATGCGAACTAACCAACCAAATAAATGTCTGGAATTTGATTTCTAAAACAAGTTCTTTAATATATAGCGCACCTTGAAAAAATTGGGAGGAATAGATGAGGAAGAATAGCACGCTCATAGAAAATGAAGGTCAAATATATGCCCAATGCCCTGGTAGATGGAGTGGTAATCGAAGGGTGGTAGTGGTGGTGGTGGATGGCATATCTAGTGGTTTTTAGGGGGGGGGGGGGGGGGGGGGGGGGGGGGGGGGGGGGGGGGGGGGGGGGGGGGGGGGGGGGGGGCGCTGGAACTCTCTCACGAAGGACAGAAAAAACAGACCTTGTAAACCAAGGGGAATTAGAACAGGTATAAAGCTAAAACTGCACATAAATTTAAACATATTTCAACTAGTTTCTGTTCGAAATCCACCATAATTTCCCACTGATTTATGCAAAAAACACTAAAGAAAGCATCGACCGGGCTCATCCTGCCCACTATTGTTCAAAATGTATCTGTTTTTGCTAGATATCAACGACCGTGACAATAACTATAAAGAGGGGAAGCATTATGCATGATCTGATTCTGACATCATTGATTATACACATGGAAGCTCCTAATCTTATGGATGCGTAGCATATATTCTTATTTAGGTCTTCCTTTCAACCTATATGCCTATATATATATAGCCAAGCACATGCATAAAATTGCAGAAGTCTACCAAGGTAATATGAAAGAGAGAGAATATAAATTTCACATGAAGATATATCCTAACCCTAAAACAAGAAACCATGAGAGGCCTACATCAGAAAAACAAACTTTAATGATGATAGAAATTCAAAGGAATGAGATGTTTCACAGTGCTTAAAAGCCGCTTTCTTAGCTGTATGTCTCTATGTCGTGCCAAAAAAGCAGTTGAACAAGTTCCTTTTTAAGCACTACCAAACAGCTATAAGTTTTTTTTTGAGAAATTTGACAATGCTGATTTATGTCACGAAATGGAAAAAAAA
>CAIGRO010003963.1:0-15734 GCA_903798355.1 Fraxinus baroniana
AAGACTCCGTTTTTTCCTCTTTTCAAATGGTAAATATTTCTCAGAACATGGAGTATGAATCAAACCCATGTTTGAATTGAAATTGAGCGCCCCTGCCTATGTAGAATCAATAGTTGCTGCTGCTGCTCGTACAAAGATCCAATTGTCTCTCGAAAAAGGACTTACACTTGCCACCTTTGCTATGAAAAAGGGGACATTTTTTATCAATCTTCTATTTTATAATACATGTTCTCGTGTCACATTTACACTTTTATTCTTCTACAATACAATAACATTCTCTCTACTCTCTACTGCAGCTTATATAGATACAACAATAACATTCACATAAAATGGAAAAAAAAAAAATTACTATGCGTGTCACTTAAAAAGATTTTTTTATTACAACAAAAATGAAAATGGTACAAAATCAAAACAATTTCATGAATCAAAACATTTAAAAAATTTCATAAAATTCCTTCCATTATTTTTCTTGACATGCTGCCTCTTTTAAAGAAGGAAATGAAGAGAGAAAAGATAAAATAAAAAGTAACTAAACTAAATATTTTTTTTTTCTCTTCACAATTTTATTCTTTTTCATTTTTCCACCATGAATCCCCTCTGTTCTAATTTTCCAGATTCCATGAAGATCCTTAAAAAAATAAAAATAAAATTAGCAGGGTCTGCCTACACGGCACTTGAGTGCACCAGCATATCGTGTGAGTCTGCCAGCGTATGAACCAGGCTTGAATTTGATCAAATTACTCTTTGTTAATGGACTGTTTTCGTGTTTGAGGGGTGTTCCCGATTCAACAAAAAAGGCTCCATTCATGAATTTGTCACCCTCTGATCTCCATCTCCAGTTCATCCACTCGCTCTTGTCAGCATAATCCCTCTTTGTCACCTAAACAAACGACAATAATTGTTAAAAAATCTATGCGCGCTTGTGTACTTGATACATGTTAAAATGTTCGAGCTAGTACTTACTTCCTTAGTGAATGGACCATTGGAGGCCTTGAACCTGTTGCCCTGGCTGATAATAGTGGGGTGCGCACTGCCACCAATGGCATAGAGTTGCCAGTGGGAGTAGTCATTGTTGACGACATGGAAGAAACCCCATCGGCACCTTGGCATTCTTTGAATCAAGCCTTTTCCGAACCGGTTGAATGCAACTGTGGCTTGCATGATTTTATCTTCGCCATATCCATCGTTTGCACCCAATAGCATCACCTGCAATAGGCCAGCAAACATTTACTAATCATGAAAAAGACCTACTTATCCACGTGTTCATTTTCTATAGTGCCATGCACAAGAACCGTTAAACTTTTAGATGGGGTATTTCAATTTGTAACTCTCAAAGCAGTCAGTTCCTAACAACTATATAAACTTACATCGTTGTGATGATTGAATTTGCAGTTGGAGATGGTAATAGCAGTTGAAGCCATGATGACATCAATGAGGCCATCGGTACATCTTGACAATGAACAATGGTCAATCCAAATATGGTTAGAACCAAACACAGAGATTGCATCTCCATCGCTTGTTGTCCTTAAACCAATATGTTTAAGGGAATCCCTAATCATCCCACCAGAAGCTGGAACAATGTGGTGAATTTTAATACCATGGATAATAACATTAGTCACAAATTGTAGAGTAATGCCTGCACCATAGGCAATGTGGACATCTACTCCTCTACCATCAATAGTCTTGTCACTATTGACAATAAGTTCTTGTCTGAGTTTAATAACCATATGTTTATCGAATATGATCCACAATGGCTCGTCTTGGATCACAGCGTGGCGGAGGGTACCAGGTTTTGGGGCGGCGACATTATCGTCAGACGGATCTGTTACAATGTAGTACCTCCCGTCTTTACCACCGTGAGTCTGGTGGCCGAAGCCGCGTGCACAATCGGCTAGCTTCTTCCTGTTTTTAGCCCAGTTAGGGTCACATCTCCAGCATCTGTCAATAGGGTTTGTGGCCAAGCACCCACCTTCTTTAAGATGCCTTCTTGTCACATTTCCACTTGTCAATACCCTACATCAGACAAGTAGACAAATGTGATACAAAATCTCATAAACAATAAAATATAATTTGACCAACAACAACAACAAACTAAGCCGAATTCCCATAAGATCCGGGAACTTCTCCTTCGGAGAGAACAAGCTTGATTATGGATATATACTGACTCAAGGCTTAAGATCGACCCATTGTTCGAAAATCCAAAGTAACTAGATCCTTAACAATTACAGCACACCAAACGATAAAACTTAATGACTTACTCCCCAACTTGTTTGTTAAATTGATCTGTGACTGCTACAGGATTAGGATCATATGCCTTGAAAGAACTCTCCAAGGCAAACTCAGCCCTTTTCTTCAAGTAGTCATCAAATTCAGCAATACCTGCATAGGATTTTTGTATTATCGCAACAAAGGTAAGGAAACACAGAAGGAGAGGTACCAAGTTTCTATAATTGAAAGCCATTTGGAGCTTTTTTTCTTGATGCTCGTCTTTTATTTTTTTTCTTTTTGCACCAAGAGGCGAATCACTGGATTTTTTAACCAGTGATCCGCTTAATCTGTCTCCTTCTTGAGAGAAAGAAATAAGGTTGTTTATATAGCATGTGGACAGCCAAAGAATAGCCAAAAGTTTCGTGAATTCAACAAGGAATGAAATAGGTATATATCAAGAAAAGGTAAGGCAGAAAGTTGAGGCAGGTAAAATGGAAAGCCAGTTAAAATCTAAGGTAACAAGTTGAATACGAGGTTAGCTAACGTTTGAGTCATTAGTTTTGTAGGTGGTCTCTGCTACAATATAGGACAATACATAATTAAATAAAGAAAACTAGAAATCATCTACGAAATTTAAAATGAATATATGTCATGTTTGGGTCTAATTTTTTAAAATTCATTTTTTTCCAAACTTATTTTTAATCATACATTTTAGGATAAAGATATTTGTACCTAAAAAAATCTATGGCCTCCACCCCTATTGTGAGTAGTCGGTAAGAGATTAAATAAAAAAATTCGGTATATATAGCATGATTGTACATTTTATAAGACCCACAACTTTTATTAATTTTTTAATCACATATTTCACCGACTTTCATTAAAATATACTAAAATTTGATTTTTAGCTGAACCAAATAGGGACCACGTGTAATCACCAATTTTCACATACAATAAATAATAATAAAATAAATTATTTAGCAGACGTGTGAGGTTCGTGTTTAGGACAATTTGTATGACTTCTCTTTGACTAATGTTTCAGATGAGATGATTATCGTGGTTGGTACAACACAAGTTGCATATTGTACTCCTATACAACACAAGTCCCAGTCCCATTCAACAAGATCCATCCAATAAGACATAGGTGAAATCTCAATTTCGTCAAGTATTTTGAGTTAAAACATTATTTTTTGTGTCTAAAATTTGATTACACAATTTCAATTTGATTGAAAAATTCGAGTATTCTTGCTATAATATTGTATCTTACCACTAAATATGTGAGATTACACTTAAATACATTATAAACTCGGAGTTTCAAGTAGAAAATTCGATAGCAGATACGACTACGTATCTTAGAGAGACATATATTAAGTGACATTTTGGACCAGAACTATCTCTTTACTACGAAAATTGAAGTTCGAGTACTCGTTCGCGGAAAAAAGTTGAGGTGGAGACTCAAATATCAATCATGCTAACTGATAAAATTATAACAAGCTGACATGTTCCTTCAATAATATTATATATAGTGATCCATGAATTATACAGTTCATAAGAAAATTCAATTGCCAATTGTTTCTTAAAGGCAATGTAATGTAATTACAATTTATGTATAAGAGGGCTATGAAATGAAACCCTCAGTTTCTTCTAACATATACTAATTTATTCTACTGCCTCAAACATCAGTTTCCCATTTCATCATAATTTTTCTCTGTCGAAATCATGCTGCAGACCACTTATTCAAAGATGAATGCTCGATCAAATAGAAAAAGCATATCCTCGAATAAATGCGGCATCCTACCGTGTGTGTAGAATCGTACCAGTTTGCTGAAGAAATCCTGCGGTTGGATGCAAATAATGCTTTTTCAATTTCTTTCATGATGTTTCCCAGACCTTGTAATCTCTTCCCTCAGCTGCTAATGACCAGTTCTGGGAGCCATTTGAGGGCTCGTAATGACCTGGTCCAATTTTCATTGCCAGCTTTTTATCGATAATTGCTGCATAAACATCTCTCTCTGCCTTCACTATTTGAACCTAAGATAAAGAAACATCGAAGAAGAAATAGGTGGTTGTCAGCACTTCGTAGGGCTATGTGGAAATTAGAAAAGTAACTCATAGTGATAAATTTATATTTCTCATGAGATACTATTTATGGTTATTTTCTGATTGATTATGGTTGACCAACTTTGGCTCGAGACAAATCATTAGAAAATCTAGCACATGACAAAGTAAAGCACAACCACCTTGTCCAACAAAAGGCAAAATGCACAATGACAAAAACATCCACAACTTACTGTGCTCCGACAGTTGATTTTGTTCCGGTTTCTGATGGAGATAAGTGTTGATATTTCAGATTGATACTCAGAAAAAATGTGATCGTAGAAAACTGATGGTGTTCCTGGGTGAGTTAAGATGTAGGCATAACCTTGTATTTCTTTTCCACCTGGAAATCTCCAATGACCCTTCAAGATAGAAGAAAAAATTAAGATAAAATAGCTTACAATTAATCAGTTCCAATTAATAAACCAGCTAAGCAAATTCAAAGATGTAAATCTGTATGGAAGAAATCAAATATATGAGATGGGGACCCTGTTCCTAAATACATTGTAATTTGAAGTTCAGAATAGGAGACATGCAGAAATAGGATATCGTGTTGAACAAATCAAAATTAAGTGTTTTTTAGCTCTGGCAACAGGAAAGACTGTTTATTAAACTTAGAACACATTTTACACAAAACGACCAGATGATGACAATTTAGCCTATGGTAAGAAGGAAATAAACAAGCTAATCCCAAATTAGATGCCTGCAATATCGAGATTCGGAAAAGATTAATTCATCATGTTTTACAAGACCCTTTAGCCATGACATTGGGAAAAGAAAAAAAATGAGAAAGATTTACTTAGAAACCTGACCTAGAGAAATACTATGGAGAATGGCAATTCTACAAAACAGCACAGTTAAGCAAAATATCTGTGTAGCATCGGATACAAAAGGATTCAACTTCAGTGTGCAGCAATCTAATAATTCAATATATTTATGAGCTACAATGCAATCTCTTTTCTTTGGCTCAACAGCCAAAAAGCATGGAGTTTTTTCTTAAGACTCCCTTTGTGCAGAATAATTGAATGTTATTGAATTACATGATTAATGAAGAAATTAATGTTTTACCAACTCGCAACAGTTCAGTGCAAAGAAAGTGATATAATAGGTAAATAAGAGGTCCAACCTGAGTAGAACCAGTATCATGATTCTCAATAAAAGTAACAGCACGAGATGGCCACCATCCCACTACTCCAGGAGGTTTTCCTTTCCCATCCGATAATCGCCAATATTCACATCGTCCAAGTGCCTGAGCGATACAGAAAAATAAATGCTCATATAGAGTCTTCTGTTTATCTTAATCTCATGTCCAAAGATAATAAAGTAGGTCAATTGGCAAAAACATAATCAAAATAAGAAATAATGGAAACAATAGCTTACAGAATGAAGAATCCCTTTTGTTGTCACATCAAATGCCCCAGCAGTTCCATTAGTAGCATTAATCCAGTCAATGATTCTCTGTCTATGTGCATCTTGATTGTGATCCATCTCACCATACGTGTAACTAAGGGAATCCCAGTACTCTCCTACGGCAAAGTAAGGCTCGCTTGCTTCCACGTAGTCCTTCACATAACCACCCCAAAACCCACGCACAAAATCAAGCCTCCATCCATCATAACCAATTTCTTCTCTGTACATCCATAAATACCAGTCAAATGTTAATACCTTCCATAACTACTACTTGAGACAAGACTTATACTATGTACACTGCAGAAAATGACAACAGTATATGTCCAAATAAAAGATAAAAAAGAAGAACTTGGTATATTTCCTTGACCCTGATTTATTAACTTCTATGAACAGTCTCAATTATCCCACTTAGTTAAAGTGAGGATACAAACATAAGATACTAACATCCTAATTACCCGCAAGGATCTAGCAACCAACAGTATTAAAAAATTTATCCTAAAATAACATTATTGCCAGTATAAATCTAGAATTCTACTCTATAACATGACATTGGAAGAATAAAATTGGATTTGATTACCAGTTACTTTTCAATATTGTACACGCAAGCTACTTCTATAACACGAAGCCAGGAAGAAGAATCTAACAAATTTAACTAACCTCAGCCAGTGCAGCCATTCCTTGATATCCTTTCTCACAAATTCTTGAGAGTGATCAATGTTTGGAGCAGCATGGAAATTATCTCCACTACTTTTGTTCCCCCTTCCCTGATAGAGAATGATATCACATCACATCAATCAGAGCCAACTCTTTAAAAAGCTACATAGCTAACTCTATGGATTTTTGCCTGAATGGTATACAACAGGGTTCTGGCAAAATGTAGTTTTATTCATAAAATAGGTTCTGCTGAGTCACTTTTTTCAAAAAATTCACCAAGTGAGATACAAGTTCATCTCAAATTCTAAAATTTGAAGGAAGCAACTGATTCGAACAAGAAGAAATATTTCTTTTCTGTCCTCCAAGAAGGGCCAAATAAAGATAGGCACAATGGCATATAAGAACATTAAAATAATAGCAACTGAAAAGTGAAAGAGGGTGCATTTTGACATTTGTCAATCTTCACATGACACGTGAAAGAGAAACTATGCAAGTCATATCTGGTGCTTTTACCTGGAGCATTGCTTCATAACAACCATGTACCCAAAAATGTGAAGCAATATAAAATACCAAGAACACAAACAAACTTTATTGTGTGCTAACCGTACGTAAATGGACTTTCACCATGACAAGGCTATCTATTGTAACTTTTCTTGGAAATATAAAAAAGAAACTAATGACCCCATACCAGCGTAATAACACTAAAGGTTAGAAACTTAAATCCCTTCTCCAAATTTCTACAATTCAGTGTAGGAATCCAAATTGATTTGTTGTCATTTATGAACTTTTGATATACTTGATCAAAATGAACGAAAGAGAAAATAAAGTAATATAATAACTGCTATTTGGTCTCTAATTGCTCAAATAGTCAAATATGTTCTGGAACTTCCAAAATGGAGTGTACCTGGAAATGTGGATCATCAGCAACGACTGCACGGTCATCCCAGTTCAATCGACCACCAAAAATATTCCAAATACCATTTTGATTCTTGTATTGTGCACATCGGTGGTTTAGGACAGCATCCCCTAGAGTCCTAATACCAACTTTATGAAGTTCCTTCACAAGAATCTTTAATTCATCGATGTTTCCATACCTGACAAATACCATCATTGTCACACAATCATCATAATAATATCGACCACCACATTTAGTAATATTAATAACAAAAATAATGAAACAGCAGCAGTAACAGTAACAATAATGATAATATGAACAATATGAATGTCAATGGTATGTTAAGTTCCAAGACAGAGGGGGTGGGATCTTACAGGCAACGAGCCAATACATCTTTTATGACTAAAATGAATAAAAACTGTTCTCTACATTGCAGCCCAAACATCATCCATAAATTCAAGTTTGGTATCAAACTAAGAAAATTGCAGCTACAAATAACAATAGAATTTCAAAATAATACCTGGAGTTCAAGTTATACAAGTCCGTTGGCATGTAGCCTTCAGGTGACACGGAGTCGGTAGGTGGAGGTAACCAGATAACAGTAAAACCAAGTGATGCTAATTTTGAAGCTTTTTCGCGGAGATCTATATACCATTTTCCAGATTTATGAGATTCCCAGTTAAAGCCCTGGCATAGAATTTCAAATCCCGAACCAGTCCCTGAAGTTATCTTCACTGGGGGTTCTAAAGCTTCTTTTTCTAACACATCAGTTTCAGTAAACGTAGGAATAGAACTTCTGAAAATACTGTAGGCTTCTGCAGCAAGCTTCTCAATTTCTTGGAGAATACTCTCTTGTGCTTTTTTGTTTTTTGTTTTTCGACTCTTTTCAGAGGAAATATCAGTCACTAAATTCCTTATCTCACCAATGATTTCATCCGTGTATGCAGAAACTTCTTGATCTGCTTCAGAAGCATTGCCAGATATCAATAAAGAACTGGACTCATTATTTTGTCCCTCATCTTCAGAATGTGCCTGCCCAGAGTGAATGGCAGGGACACTAATGCTTGAAAGGGGAATGTAAAAATCATTTCCATGACAATTCAACCATGTGTTTTCATTCAGCTTCAGCACAAAAACAAATGCCACAGATCCTTCATCCAATATAAATGATCCCGATGAGCCATGCCCACCATTTTTTCGCTGCAAAGTAGGAACGTGCATAGTTAACGGATAAGAACAATGGAGTAGCTATTCAGAAAAGTTAACGAAAACTCTGGTGGAGAGTTGACAAAAATATGCATGGATACTAATGTTTTGGCATGCAGAAAACATAAAAATTCTTTTGTAGTGTGTTTGATGGATATTATTGAAGAAAGAATGTACTTTAAATAGTGATATGAAGGGAAATATGGGGTTAAAAAGTAAAGAAAAATTATTGATGTGATAGAAAATATTATTTTATTGAAGAATGTGTGGTTGAAAATGAGTTTTGAAAAAATATATTTTGAAAGAATGTGTGCCAAACAGGGCTTAATATATACCTGCAAAAGAGTCCGCAAAGCCTTATCCTTGAACCTGCTTGTTTCAGGAGGATAGGGCTCAGATGGAATTTCCCATGTTTTACCTTCATCTTTGCAAATACCCCAGTGAACAATTACATCTCCAGGTAAATCCGTTTCAATATTCAAAAGATTCTTGGCCGTCTCCAGACAATGCCTAACAGACACACTTACTGAGTAATCAACAAGGGTTTCTTTAACAACAGCCTGTTCTTCATAGAAACCCTGAAGACCCCTCTTCTGCAAACCAAGTTCCCCAATGTCTTCCTTAGATTTAGCTGCTTCTGGTTTAAGGAGAATGTTGGATATCTGTCCCAAAGGCCCTGATATAAAATATGAGTTATTCAAGTGATTGTCAAGAACAGGAAAAAATCATGGGAAGCACAAAGATATGAAGAATAAATGAGGACGAAAATAACATAATGACTCGTGATGTTTATTGTCAAAACTAGAATGAGCTATGATCTTAGCAACAAAATCCCACTGACATACATTCATCAACATTCACTACGTTAGTCCACTCAGCAGGCATATGCTAGCTTAAAAAGCACCGACACGGACACGAGTGTCCGACATGCCGACAATTTTCACAAAAGTATTGACAAGATGTGTCGCCAACACTTTGATTAAGACATTTTTTTTATTTTTTTTAACTTTATTTTTAAAAATCGAAGAATTTGAATAAGGAGAGTTTTCTTTTGAAATAAAGCTTAAATCTTTCTGTAAATCAAAGGGTTTGAGCAAGAAAAGTATTTTCTAATAAGCTATAAACCCTCTTTAAAAAAATTTCATCCCCCTTCAAAATCTGACCCACGCTTAAAAAGTGACAAGCCCACTTTAAACAATTTGACCCAATTACCAAACCCTTAAAATTGAAAATTCTTTTCCTTCCACGACCAAAGGATTCCAGCCACCCATGCAGTGCCATCAAGATACCGCAATCCACAGGGGATGCTGGAAATTTTCCAGAGCCCATGATACTTTGGGGCTATAGACACCAAAACCCAGCTAAATTGACATGGTAGGGTTAGTTTTTTCCTTTCATTTTTTTTTTATATTTTCACCTTTTCCGGTCATCGAAAATCCAAAAAAATAAAGGTACATGCCACCTGGCATGCCAGGACACGTACCGGAGACATGTTGGAGGCATGTCGGTGTCCGTGTCCGTGTCCGACACGAGTCCGACACCGATACGCTGGAGTTGGGGGCATCATGCTTCCCAGGGCAGCTATAAACCTAAGCTGGGATGCATGGATTCAGTGATTAACATGTTCTCCATTGAAGCATGTCAGCTAGCAAAGATCTATGAATGGTATCAATATATAAGTTGGAAGGATGGCTATTATTAAGGGCAAGACATATTTATATAATATTATACGATACAGAAAATTTTAAACCACCTGGCCATATGCCCAGACCCTTTTTAGCTCCTACAATATTTCCATCATCTTGAAGGCCGTCAATAAGAAGAACCTTAAAATCTCTTCCTCTGTGCTGATACCATGATCCAGTTTCCTCATCCTGGACCATCAATATAACAACCAAAGGCAACAAAAAAAGCCATGGGGTTTTATAGATAAGTGAACAAAGCCTAAAGTCATATATCAAAACAAAGAAGAAAAGCACCGAGAAGCTAGAAAGAAGAGAAAAATCACCTTCAATACAAAATTTATAGCTGCAATTGAACTGTTTGTGTTGAAGTCTATCTTCACTTCATAAATTGATTCTCCTTCCGATGATGCAAGTGATTTTTCTAAAGGAGTTTCGATTGCATAGTCCTAAAATGGCAATCATGTACATTTAAGAATATGAGATTGATTAAAATTTAAAAAAAAAAAAAAAAAAATACTAAGCTTCAATGGACAATGAATATATTTACCTTAATGGGAATGGAACCCGGTGGTCTCATATCTAGAGGGGGTTGATCCCATTCACTGCAACCATGGGAACATAAAATTTTATTTTGTTGTGGCTGGAGTAATTATCTTAAGCAAATTCACTACATGCATGAACACGAGCATAAAGGGATTTGACCCCAAGTTAGAATCATTTAAAATTTTGAAATTTGTAACTCGTAAGGAAAAAGCAAACCTGCCAACATCACCTATGTAATTAACTCCCCAGTGAAGAATCCACTTTCCAGGAAGACAGCATCCCACAGTAAGTTGCCAATTATCATCATTGTTACCTCTTTCTAATCTGATCGTTATCTTTCCGTCCACCTGCCATTCAAACATCGGACGAATTGGTAACCACACAAATAAAATATTGAAATTCATACTTGCACTAACTCCATCTATATTAAGAAAATAAAAGGATATAACCTGCTGTAAATGGCAGGGAAGAAGAAGAATATTTCATTCATTCAACTTAAGAAATTACAATGCATACTAGTCTATTTATAGAGAAAAATATCTAATAAACTAGCTACATAACAAATATAAGAAGAAGCATCTAATAACAAATAGGAGAATGGTCTAGAAGGAGGATCTAATATTAGAATATTCCAACACTCCTCCTCAAGATGGAACGTCTTGAACTTGGAGAGGAAAACAGAGATGCAGGAGAAGCATCTGGAAAAGAAGTCTGGGTTCGTCCAGCTAAGAAGCAATCCAGAGAGGGAAAAACAGCAACATAATTCAACCGGAATGAAAGAGCATCCATGGCTCTGAAACCGGGCATTTGCTGAAGATAAACGTCATCAACATTGATGAGTAAAAGAAGAAACTGGAAATGCTTAAACAAAACCCAGCAACTAATGCCCGACGCAAGGCTTGAAGCCATGCTTCCCTATCTAGCCCTTGAGGAATTGCACTCAATACGTTGTTCAATAAATACTCTTTTGCAAAGATAGCAGCCGATATACCATTATGCCCATCAAAAATCACAAAAACTGAAAATGATGTTGATGGATTGCCAGGAACCCTTTGGTAATCAGATTTGATGAAAAATAAGTCCTCCCCTTTCTTGACAAGGCCCCATATGACTAAAGACTCTAAAAGTTTGTTATCCAGCCTTCGAGAACCATTGTAACAGGATAAGATCCAAAAAAATACTAGATGGAGCTACCACAATGGAGGATCGTGGCCAGTGCTTCTATGGCTTCTCACAGCAGCGTGTATCAAGACAGGGCACCCCCAAATTGCTAGACGAGCCATTGAACTTGCTGAAGCCAGGTTGTCAAAAGATGGCTGGCCAGAATACTACGACGGAAAACTTGGTCGTTATATTGGGAAGCAGGCTCGGAGATACCAAACACGGTCGATTTCTGGCTATTTGGTTGCCAAAATGATGCTCGAAGACCCTTCGCATTTGGGTATGGTTGCACACAAGGAAGACAAACAGTTGAAACCCGTCTTGAGGAGATCATCCTCACGGACCTTCTGATTGTAAATTGCAATTTTCTATCTGTCCAGAACACACAGTATATATCTTGCAAAAGGAACAGGAAAGATTTAGCTGGCAATCAACTGGGAAGATGTAAACTGCAATGGAGTTGTGCACATGCCACATCTACAGGGAACCCTGAAAAGAGGGACCTGAAGAATGATGAGGAAAAAGTATATGCGACATGCCTATTTTGATAAATGGCTCCATTTCCTCTTCAGTGCCACCGCTTGTATTTTAGTCGTACCATTCACCATTGAAGACTGCGAGAATCTTCTGTGAGAGAGAGGGATTGCAGAGGAAATGGAGAGAGAAAATGGGGTTCCGGCAGGACCTCCGATTTGGACAATAATCAGTAATTCGGAATTTTTTTATTTTTTATTTTTTTACTATTAATTCAGAGATTTTCTTCCTTGAAATTGACGAAATGGCAATTTGGAAGAATAGAAGAAATTGAAATTGCACTGATACCATATTAAGAAAATAAATCTAGAAGAAGCATCTAATAACAAATAGGAGAATGGATCTAATATTGGAATATTCCAACAATCTAGTCTCTTTAAAGCAAGTAACAACAGAAAGAAACAGTAATCACAATGATTAAGAAAATATATCAAGAACAGAGCTCAAAAAAGTGATTGAGCTCAAAATTCTAGCTGATTTTTTTCCTGGATCTTTGTTAGAAAGGTTGGAACTTGGGGATTTTCCCATTTCTCTCTCAAAATATTGAAATTTTAAAACATAACAAAGAGATAACTCAAGCTTAAGAATTTCCCACAATTTTTATCTAGTTTCATTTTCATTAATCTCGTCAAGGAAAAATCATATGCACACAGATATAGAAACCCATTATCCTATAAGCGGAGATTCACAAAAATACGCCTACATATTAGCGTACAAGTAAAACTTTGCTAATTTCTTATTTTCAGGCGCATAAAACACAAATTGCATACCTTTTCAGATCGTTTTAATTGGAAAGTTTCACTGAACACGACGTCAGAAGATTCAGAGGTTTCGACGACGGCAGTATCAATGGAGCTGGCACGTAGAGAAAGAGCTTTAGCCGGCTTGAAATGGCGCGAGCCGAGGCTACAGGCGTCATTGAAGATCGGCCTCGGGCTCTGAGTGTAATTTAGATAAAAGGGCCGGGCCATACTGGAATTTAGATAGGTGGGTCGGTGGGCGCCGCCTTGGCGGTGGGGGTGGCAGAAGAGTGGCGGAATTACAGCTATAGACATTTTACCACCTGGGCAGAGGTGTGGAGTTGATTTGTTTGCGGATATTTATAAGACTTAGTGCGGAGGATAATATGGATTGTTTTAAAATTTACATTTATGGGTTTCAAATTTACTGTAATTGTAAAATAGACCCTAAAAGTTTCAAAATTTGTAGACTGCCTTTTATTAACAAATTTCCTTCAACAAATCGGAGAATTTTCTAGAAGGTAGAAAAATAGGATCGACCAAGGAAAACTACTTTGCTTAAACCAGATTCAAACCAAACATGTCAGTTCGACTTGGTTATAATTAAAATTATTTCATTAATCGGTCTTAGGATTAAGAACCAAACTATTACTGTCCAATTTTGAGATCTATTACATAATCTAATTTTGATTCAATTCTTGCAGTCCATGAGATGCTTCGTAACCTTCTCTATATTCCTCGAATTTGATGAAACGACACTACTTGAATGAGAATCAATCTAACTACTTGATCTCTTTAAAGCGATTACTGAAATACTAATTAAATAAAGGATAATATCGTTCTATTACGTCTCGATTCTAAACTCGGCCGACAAGTCATTCCATTTATATAAAGTTTAATTGTGCTTAGTACGTAAAAGTTCGAATAAAATAATATTACAACCATGCTACATGTACAATGGAGGATGACCAACACTCACAATAGGAGGGGCCNCCACTTTTCGTTTTGGAATTTTTTAATTGCACGGGACCCACACACATGTGAGAGGTTGTCAACCTCCATTGTCATCCACCATTGTACAAATGAAATTGTCCATAATATTATCACGGAACATCTTCTTTAACAAAAATGTAGCTAAATTTCCCTTTCCATCCACCTCGAGTTGGAAAAAGGAAAAGAACTAGAAAAGTTTGTTGGGCAGTTTCTACAATTTAATGGAGTATGGGGCCACTTATTTTATTTTCTTGGGAAAAGTTTAACTTTTTGAGTAGATTCAAGAGGTCGGCAATAGCTTTTCTTACAACTCCTGATTGGTACATTTTTTAATGATTGACTCTTGGATCTTATCATTAAAATTAAAAGAAATGGGAATTAACTTATTCGTACCTTGGCATTTATGATTGACAAATTTGATATTATTAAAATTTGGACTATTGAAAATTGTACAAGTAACATCAATGAAGAAACAGACCGTTGCTTTCCTTTCAGTATGCTATATAAGTACATAAAATTAATTTCTCTCATAGTCTATCTTTTTAAATTTCAAATTTGAAGAACTTCGAGCATCGATAAGTGACAACAAGCAATTAATTAAAATAATTCCAGTCTTTATTATATATAATCCTTCTCAGGCCATTGAAAAACATCATTAGTTAATCTATTAAGTATATTATTTGTATATTACATATTTTATCAAAAATCTATTTACGAAATAGTGACCAAATTGATTGAAATAGTAATCGTTTAACATCCGTCTTTGATTTTGTGCTACATTCAGAACATTTTTAGCAATGTTCTAAAAAGCATAAAGCGTAGCGTAGCGTCGAGGTCGAGAATCAAGAATTACAAACTATAGCGTGTCAATGCGGAGAATAAGCGTCATAAAGCGTTTTGTACTTTTAATATTATTTTAAGTATAATTAATATAAAAATAAGTTTTTTAATATAAAAATTTTTTAATGATTGACTCTTGGATCTTATCATTAAAATTAAAAGAAATGGGAATTAACTTATTCGTACCTTGGCATTTATGATTGACAAATTTGATATTATTAAAATTTGGACTATTGAAAATTGTACAAGTAACATGAATGAAGAAACAGACCGTTGCTTTCCTTTCAGTATGCTATATAAGTACATAAAATTAATTTCTCTCATAGTCTATCTTTTTAAATTTCAAATTTGAAGAACTTCGAGCATCGATGAGTGACAACAAGCAATTAATTAAAATAATTCTAGTCTTTATTATATATAATCCTTCTCGGGCCATTGAAAAACATCATTAGTTAATCTATTAAGTATATTTTTTGTATATTACATATTTTTGTCAAAAATCTATTTACGAAATAGTGACCAAATTGATTGAAATAGTAATCGTTTAACATCCGTCTTTGATTTTGTGCTACATTCAGAACATTTTTAGCAATGTTCTAAAAAGCATAAAGCGTAGCGTAGCGTTGAGGTCGAGAATCAAGAATTACAAGATTAAGCGTGTCAATGCGAAGAATAAGCGTCATAATGCGTTTCGTATTTTTAATATTATTTTAATTATTTTTAAGACATTAAATATATTTTTATATAAAAAAAATTATGAGAAAAAAAAGG
>CAIGRO010003972.1:0-10427 GCA_903798355.1 Fraxinus baroniana
GCAATGCATGGACAGTTCTCTATAAAATCCGATGTTTATAGTTTTGGCGTCCTTGTTTTGGAAATCATAAGCGGCAAGAAGAATAGCAGCTTCTACCAATCAGATGGTGTTGACGATCTCTTAAGCTATGTAAGTGAAAACTTCAAATTATTTTTTGTTTTCCTTTTGTTTATTATTTCTATTGAATTTAGGATTAGAGCTTAAAAAATCAACGGCTATTGATGTACAGTCTTGGAAGCTTTGGAGAGACAATAAACCGTTGGAATTGATGGATCTAACATTACAAAACGCGTATGCTAGGAATGAAGTAATTCGATGCGTTCATATTGGCTTACTGTGTGTTCAAGAAGATGCTGATGAAAGACCAAACATGGCTTCAATACTTTTGGCGCTCAATGGTTATTCGGCCCCTCTTGCCGTTCCTTGTCAACCGGCATTTTTTCTTAGTAGTAGAACACAGAGCTTACCCAAAGTGCAAGATTTGGACAAATCCACGTCAAACTTGACAGCCTTCTCTACAAATGAAGTATCAATTACTGAATTACATCCAAGATAGAAAAATATATATTGTCATCAGAAGCGCAGATGATACATAAAACTTAGATTATCTNACCCAAAGTGCAAGATTTGGACAAATCCACGTCAAACTTGACAGCCTTCTCTACAAATGAAGTATCAATTACTGAATTACATCCAAGATAGAAAAATATATATTGTCATCAGAAGCGCAGATGATACATAAAACTTAGATTATCTTTACCAGCGGAAATAAATCTTACTAATTAATCAAACTTGGGGTGTGTTTGATGGATACTATTGAATAAATAATGTATTTTAAATAGTGATATGATAAGAAATATGTGGTTAAAAAGTAAGGAAAAGTTATTTATATGATGTAAAATATTATTTTATTGAAAAATGTGTGGTTGAAAATGAGTTTTGAAATAATGCGTACCAAACAGGGGCGTAACTAAAAATATGGCACCAAGAATTATTTACATTTTCTTTTTCTAAATACATTTGTAACTTTGATTTTACTGTTGAATAATTTATAAGGTGTCATTTTTATGTGTAATTTACGTTGGCCAGAATATTTTAGTTCTTCCAAATCTTTTTATTTTTTTTTATTTTCTGTAATTGGCTTGATCCTGACCTGGGTGAATTTGAATTTGCTCGTCTATTTTGATGCCACTATCATCGATGGATAATATGTGACTCGAAACCATCTATAGCCTATAGCCATGAAGCCCATGTGTATAATTTCCCAAGGCATTTTCCTTTGTCAAGAGCATGTTAGCACTGATCTTTGCGTGAATATTTTAAGGAAGAATTGCAGCTATGATATCAAAAATTTCATTTTATTGTTGACTTGATCCAAACATTTCGTTTATATCATTCACGGTATCATAACTTTCAAAAATTCCCAACTTTTGTCCAAATGGATAGAAACCATCCATTTGACCGGAATAGTAAAACTTGACCAAATGTTATAAGGACAAAATAGTAACTTTACAATTTTCACAAAAAAGACAATTATAGTAAAAAACAATTAAATCATTAAAAAAACAACAGTTATCTTCTTCACCCGACCCCCACCCTAAAACCAAACCCAAAACAAGAGAGGCTCTGCCACCCATCGACGCAACACCATCGTCACAGTCCAAACTTTTGAAAAAACTATTCCTGTCGGCGAACGAAATTTTGGATTAGAAATTTCTCGAAACAAAATTTCTTAGTGTGTTTAACCTACAAATGTAAAACACATTCTTCAATAAAATAATATTTTCCATCACATCAATAGCTTTTCCTTCTTTTTCAACCACACATTCTCCATCAATCTACTATTCCAAAATACATTCTTCCAAAATAATATTCATCAAACACATTCAAATCATTAAAAAAACAACAGTTATCTTCTTCACCCGACCCCCACCCTAAAACCAAACCCAAAACAAGAGAGGCTCTGCCACCTATCGACGCAACACCATCGTCACAGTCCAAACTTTTGAAAAAACTATTCCTGTCGGCGAACAAAATTTTGGATTAGAAATTTCTCGAAACAAAATTTCTTAGTGTGTTTAACCTACAAATGTAAAATTTCTAAGTTAGCAGTCTCAATTTCTCGAACAAAATTTCCACCACAAAATTTCTCGAACAAAATTCCCAAATCCTTTCCACCACAACTAATTCGACGGAAATCAACAGAAGAAATCCCAGCAAGACATCAACGTAAATCAACTAACTGGGAGTCCTTTTTTGTGAACTGACAAATTGAACGATCCGAATTTCTCGAAATTGGAAGAGAATTTTATATCATTCTGCATACCCCCACCTGGTGAGTGAATAACGCATGTTCTTGGTGAAGTGAAAACTCGACATTTAATTGATTCTGCCATGACTTGGGGCTTGAAAACTCGTTAAAATTAAATTCATTCTGCTCCATTGTTGAAACTTCTACTGGATTTGCCATCAATTACAATTGAAAAGTCTTTTTCTTTTTTTTCCTGTTTTTTAAATTATTATAATTTTATTATTTTAAATTGAAAACTTACTATCTTACCCTTATTACATTTGGGCAATTCCTACTATTCTGGTCAATTAACAGTCTAATAGATAGTTTCAATCCATTTGGACTCTAAGTGTGAATTTTTGAAAGATTTGATACCGTGGATGTTACAAATGAAATGTTTGAATCATGTCTGCAATAAAATAAAAGGTTTGATACCATGGTTGCAATTCTCCCATATTTTAAAGTAAAGGGCCATTTGGCTGGTGGAAGTTAAAGGGCAAATTAGGCCCACTGATCTAAAAAAATGCAAAGATTAGCACCCTAAAACAATATAAAACCTCCTAGAACCGTATTTAATACATGAATAAAATCCCCAATTGATCAAACTCCATAGCCATTTCTTCACCATCTCTGCCTCCTATAACTTTTCTTTTGTCTTCGTTGCTTTAGACCATAAGCCTCATTCTCATTCTTAATCTTTGCTTTCACCAATGCCGCTCATTTTTTAGATCAAACTTTTCTTATATCTCTGTTGCCATAAACAATATCTAAGAATGTTAGAGAAGCAGTTGCATTTACTGAAACCCTAATCGTTGTTATCTGGTTTGCTGATAATGCTGCGGTTATCGTGAATCCGAAGGGCGAGACGAATGGTAATATTCAATTTTAACAATAGATAGTAAATTAGTGCGTTTCTTTCTTCTAAAGATATGTTCTCCATTTGAAATTTGAGTTTTGCCTATGTTTCTTGTCATTCATTTGGTCACTTCCGTGTTCGCAAGTTCTACCATAACTGGTTCAATTGGAAAAGGAGTGTACTGAGCTTTGGCCTCCCAGTGCTACCAATGCCATTGTTTAGAAGAAATTTGGAGTGGTGGGGGAATTTTTGTTTTTCGAGTTCTATAGAAATCTTTGAGGTCTGATGTTAGAAAATTATGTGACGCTTATACTAAGAGTAGTGCTATGTGTACATAGCACTACACATAGGGGTTCACATAATCGTCAAATGGCGGCCCCCTATTGGAGGGGTGCCTGGGCCCACAGGCACCCCTCCAATAGGGGGCCGTCATTTGGCGGTTATGTGAACCTTTATGTTACTTGCTATGTACACATATCATATTTCTTATACTAAACAAGTTCCTATTTTGTTGGAAGTCAGATTCTTTACCGATTTTTTGATTTCTACAGATTTTTTATTTTTTTGGGGTTCTATTGATGTGGATTATTGCCTATGTGATTGTAGCAAAGGTGTGCCATTTATTGTAGATGTGTAGACTCTTGGGCTATTCCAGTTGACTCTTCATAGTGGTACTTACAATTGACGGGAAGTATTTTGAATTTGTGTAGTTTGTGCGGGTATCATCATGAGGGGATTTTTTTGAATTTTTGTCACTTATCATATGTCATTTTTATTTTTTTTTTATTTATATCACTTTTTTAGTGTATGTCACTTTTTTATTATTTTCTGTCACTCTCTTAAATTTTTTATCACTTTTTTGAAATTTCTATTACTTTTTTTAGTAACAAACATCATTTTTTTTTTAATAAAAATGGCATTGTATGTCACTTCTTAAAAAAGTGACATTGTGTCACTTAATTTTATACGGTATTTTTTTACTTTTTTATTTTTTCTATTTTATGTCACTTTCTTGAAATTTTAGTGACTTTTTTGAGTGACAAATATTTAATAAAAAAGTGTTTTATTTTCAAAAGATTTTTCATATAATTTCTCAAAAGATCCATAATTTTAGGGGTATATTTGTAAGTTACTCGAATTTAAATGCGAACCCCTTGTCAGTCTATAGATATTGAAACACGGATCAGAAGAGACAAATTACAACGAATTTACGATAAAAGACCTTTCCAAATTGCAAGCAATGTGAAACTACAAATCAATTTTCTTTCCAATGCATTGACCTTGAAAAGTATTTACAAAAGGAATAAATTCCAACTTAATTAAATATTAATTATTAATATGTAAGTGTTTAGATTATCAAGTTTGACATTTTAAAACAAATTTACAAGTTTTAGAACTTGTTTGGTAGGACTTCAAATTTTTTTTTTTTTTTCTTTTTTGTAAAAGAGTTCTATGAGGAAGTCATATTGGACAAATTTTCTCTAAAAGATCTACTAATTAGACAAAGTATTTTCAGAAAATTAGTCAAATAAATCCAAACGTAATATGTTAGTCCTAAAATAGTTTTTAACTTTTCAAAAGTTAAACGGACATCTAGCTGTCGTTTGGGCTTTATTAAAAATGATTTTTGGAAAAAAAAAAATGTGTTTTAAAATAGTAATTTTTTTAAAAATGCGTAGTTAAAAAGTAAGAATTTTTTTTTTTATTTATATGTAATATTATTTTATTAGAGAATGTATAATTGAAAATATATTACGAATCATCTGCATTATCTCAAAATTATTTGTATTGATTCCATTTATTTGTTGACTTTTTAATTTTAGGAAATATATATATTTGCTTCATGGTATCTATACAAGAAAACATTTACCAATTCACGTTCCATTTCTTAGTTCTATTCTGCAATTTATTATGGTATCAGAGCAAGTTTTTCTCTGAATTTTTTTTTCCCACAATTTCCATTCCAAACACCAACAACAGCAATTCAAGTATGGACCCATCCAATACATTCTTTGTTCTTCATTCAGATCATCCTGGCCTCATGCTCGTCCCAACAAAATTGAATGGCATCAACTATGAATCATCAATAGTTCTATCAAGCCTCCATCAGCAACAGAGCAGCCAACTGAATTTGCTCTTTGGAATCAGTGCAATAGCATGATTTTATCATGGCTCACTCATTCGGTAGAACCAAATTTAGCCAAATGGGTCTTTCATGATAAGACAGCCTATCAAGTATGGGAAGATTTCAAAGATCAGTTTTCACAAAAGAATGCACCAGCCATCTATCAGCTTCAGAAATCATTAGCTTCACTCTCAAAAGTTAACATGTATGTATCCTCATATTACACAAAGCTTAAAGGTCTATGGGATGAGCTACACTCATATCGAACCATCCCTCAATTTAAAGCACATATTGAGCAAATAGAAGAAGATCGAATGATGCAATTTCTTATGAGTCTCAACGACGCCTACAACACTGTTCGTGGCAACATCCTCATGATGTCGCCGCTACCCAATGTGCGTCAAGCACACTCCCTTGTTATTCAAGAATAAACACAGCGATAAATGACATTAGAAAGTACAGAGATTTTCCATTGCAACAACAACTCAAAGTTGCCAGAGCAATTATTCCAACAAGCCCAAAAGACAAGCATTGAGAGCATTGTAATAGAGATGGCCATACTATTGACAACTGTTGCACTCTGAAATCTTATTGCAAGATATGTGCAAATTCAAAAATGGCACTTGAAATTCCAACAACTTAGCAACTCCAAGGAATCGAAACAATCAATCTCAACATGGATCCCATCCTTTTTCATGCTATCAATGCAATAGATTCTTCACAATCTACGCATGGAGTCAGTTTTCAAGACAATAACTCACTGAACACAACACGTGGATTTACTACTGATCAATTGCAACAACTTGCTCGTGCCTTGTCTCGGATGACACCAAATTACACCACCGGTAATGACAACGCATATGCAAATGCTACGGGTCTGTTTTCTTCTTCCAATGGTATTTTGTTTTCACTAAGCCTTGGATATTAGATAGCGAGACAACATACCATATTACCACAAATTCCAACCTTTTCACCCACACAGACAAATCACCAACACCAATTGTAAAATTACCTACTGGATCTTTAGCCTCAACAATGTCTACAGGAACTATACCATTTAACTCTAATATCACGTTAAATAAAGTTTTCTGTGTCCTATCCTTTCATTTAAATTTGATGCCTGTTAGTAAAATCACCACTGCCCTAAATTGTTGTGCCATTCTTTTTCCCACTTTTTGTGTCTTGCAGGACTTGGCTATTGGAAGATGATTGGCTCATGTAAACAACATGGTGATCTTTATTACATGTCTCCGATGCAAAGGACACCTACCTCTCATCAAGTCTCTCAACCTCCCAACCTATGGCACATGCGTCTTGGACATCCGTCTCCATCTCGACTAAAAATAGTATCATCGTTATTGTCTCCTAATAATAAAGTTTCATTTGATAATAATTGTAATGTTTGTCCTATGGCTAAACAAACTAGATTATCATTTCCTTCCAGCTTTATATCAACTTATGCTCCATTTGATTTATTGCATTGTGATATTTGGGGGTCCTCACAAAATTCCTACACATTCAGGGGCACGTTTCTTTCTCACTAGTGTGGACGATTTTACAAGATGCACATAGGTACTTATGCATTTTAAATCAGAAACTCAAACTATTTTACAATCCTTCCTTACTTCTGTTCACATTCAATTTCATGCTTCCGTTAAAGTCATTCGGGTAGACAATGGCTCTGAATTTCTATCCATGCGAAATTATTTTCAATCACATAGCATAGAATATCAACGTACTTGTGTCTATAGTCCACAACAAAATGGAGTAGTTGAACGAAAGCATCGTCATATTCTAACAGTTGCACATGCTTTACTTTTTCAATCTCGACTTCCTCTTAATTTTTGGGGTGAATGCATATTGACAGATGTATATCTCATTAATCGACTCCCTACACCATTGCTATCCAACAAATCACCCTTGAAACTTTTTCACAATCGTCCACCATCACTCAATCATTTGAAAGTTTTTGGTTATTTATGTTTTGCAACTGTTGTTCATCCGATTTATAAATTTGCACCTCGTGCTAAAAAATGCATTTTGTTGGGTACCCCACCGATCAAAAGGGTTACAAACTTTATGATTTGGAGACACAATATTTTTTTTGTTAGTCGAGATGTCAAATTTTGCAAAACCACATTTCCTTCGGTTTCTTCTCAACCCGATTCTGGTTTCATTTTACCAAATTTTTCACATGATGCCACAAACAACTTGCTTTTCCCTTACGATTCTAACCTAGACACTTCACCTCTTCCTTCACCCTCAACTGCCAACTCCCTGTCATGCCCATATTCCCTTAACAGAAAATAACGTAACTCAAGGGATAGATTCTAAGCATTTACAATCTCGATTCACTGAAACTTCACCAGAAACAACCCCTTCTTCCAATGCGTCTAACATTTTCCCTACGCCATATACAGACTCGCCAGCTTCCCCTAATCCCCCTATACGTCAATCCACTCATCCAAAGCAACCTCCGACATGGCACAAAGACTACATTGTGTTTGCTCAAGCCAATCATTCAACCTCGACACCAAGTTCAGCATCAAGTACTCGATATCCTCTTTCTCATTTTCTTTCATATTCTCGTTTATCTTCTGCCCACTATGCCTTTCTAGCTAACATTACAAGTCATATCAAACCTCACTCTTATGCTCAAGCTATCTTTGATCCACATTGGCAAAATTCGATGAAAGTTGAATTAACAACATTAGAGCAGAATAATACCTGAAATTTGGTTTCTCTACCGGCTAGTCATAAACACATTGGTTGCAAGTAGGTCTACAAAATCAAATATCGATCTGATGGCACTATTGAGCGTCATAAAGCTCGCCTTATTACTAAGGGATACACTCAAGTTAAAGGTATTGATTACCATGAATCCTTCTCTCCCACTGCCAAGCTCACTACACTTCGTTGCCTTCTTGTTGTTGTTTCCGCATGTCATTGGTTCATCCATCAATTAGACGTTCAAAATGCTTTTCTTCATGGTGATTTACAAAAGGTAGTAGTATACATGGAACCTCCACCTGGTCTTCATCGATAGGGGAAAAATCTTGTGTGCCGGCTTAATAAATCCCTCTACGGTCTCAAACAAGCATTAAGAAACTGGTTTTCTACCTTTTTCGCTGCCATTCAGAAAGTCGATTATCAGCAGTCAAAAGCCGATTACTCCCTTTTCACCAAAGATAGAGGTACTTATTTTAGTGCAGTCCTTATCTATGTTGATGATATACTCCTTACAAGCAATGATCTTCAAGAAATGGAACGTCTCAAGAAGTTTCTCTTCAAACACCTACGCATGAAAGATCTCGATGACTTAAAATATTTTCTAGGTATTGAATTTTCATGATCAAAAAAGGGAATTTTCACGTCTCAAAGGAAATAAGCGGCAGACATTTTACAAGATTCAGGACTTCTTAGTGCACATCCAGACAAGTTTTCGATGGAGCAAAATTTGAAGCTTAATCCTACAGATGGGGTCTTATTAAGTTATCCAACTAAGTATAGAAGGTTGGTTGGTAGACTGTGACAAAGCCAACATAGTATACTATGTTCGTACATTGAGTTAATTCATGCATGATCCCAGAAAGCCACATTGGGATGTAGTTTTACGCATTCTCAGATACATCAAGGGTAATCCTGGTTAAGGTTTATTATTTTCTTCTACAAACGGTAGAACTCTCAAAGCATTTTGCGATTCAGATTGGGGAAGGTGCTGTGCCACGAGAAGATCAGTTACATGATATTACATTTTTCTTGGAGATTTTCTCATCTCATGGAAATCCAAGAAACAAGCCAATGTTTCTAGATCATTTGCAGTAGCTGAATACCGAGCTATGGTAAACACGTGCTTGGAGTTAACATGGTTACATTACATATTGCAAGATCTAAAGGTTGCACAACCAGCTCCTATACCTTTATTTTGTGACAACCAGGCTGCTTTATACATCGCAGCAAATCCTGTTTTCCATGAACGTATGACAAAGCACATTGAGATAGACTGCCGCATTGTTCGAGAGAAACTACGAGCCGGAATGATTAGTCGTTCGTACATGCCCACACGCTTACAATTGGTGGACGTGTTTACAAAAGCTTATGAAAGGACCAATTTGTAACGTTACGTAACAAGTTGGGACTTCATGATATTCATTCTCCAACTTGAGGGGGAGTATTACTAATTATCTACATTATCTCAAAATTATTTGTATTGATTCCATTTATTTGTTGACTTTTATTATTTTAGGAAATATCTCTTTGATATAGGATCACGTTGTACTAGGCTTGTAATTAGCATAGGATTTATTCTACTTTTTTTGTATATATGTATGTATGTATGTATGTATGTATGTATGTATTTGCTTCTCGGTATCTATACAAGAAAACATTCACCAATTCACATTCCATTTCGTAGTTCTATTTTGCAATTTATTAAAGTACAAGAGAGATAAATGCATTTTCTAAAAAAATAGAGCCCAATCAAAAGCTTAATATAATATCAGATTTTATTGAACTCTAACAAGTAATTCAGTCAATTTAAAGTTCAAATGAATGTTCATATTTAAAAAATTGATTGACCATTTAAAATGAAATTTCAAATATTAATAAGTATTAGAACGTTAGATTAATCAAATATGTGACACCATTACCTCATATATGACGTCTAGTCTAATTTCTCTTAAGTCAACCCAACTAGGCTGGTAGAATACATTGAGCGTGCTTGAATCTTTACTATTTCGTTTAGCTAAAATAAAATTTTTATAGTAAATTTTAATAAAAATTAATAAGAATTATAGATTCCATAAAATATGTAATTAAATTAATTATTGATTTTGATTCAATTTTTTTTTAAATAAACCAAACAGGAGCTAATTAAGAGTGTGTTTGAGCCACATTATTTTGGAAGAATGTATTCTTGAATAGTAAATTGATGGAGAATGTGTGTTTGAAAAAGAAGGAAAAGTTGTTGATGTGATGTAAAATATTATTTTATTGAAGAATATGTGGTTGAAAATTAGTAAAAGAATGAGAATGAAAAAAAGAATGTGGCCCAAACAAGGGCTAAGTATGATTTCATTCAGGATGATATCCTATTATTTTCTATTTAACTCGCATTCTGTTTGTTAGCTTGTAGAATTATCTCATCTGGATGTCCT
>CAIGRO010004021.1:0-16179 GCA_903798355.1 Fraxinus baroniana
CCCTTTCTTTTCAAAAATTACACAAAACCTCCCTTATTTTAAGTTTTTGCATCGTTAAAATAAATCATTTATAATGATTATGTAACTTTCCATATTCATGGCTGTAAATATCCTATAAATAGGACGATCTTCAATGTAATGAATACAACAAACGTATATAGATTTCTTTTCTTTTTCTTCATTTTAATATGAATAACGCTTACCAGTTGGGTGGGGGTGGGGGTGGGGGGTTCTATATATACAAATGGAATGGATGAAATATTTATTTGGACTTTTCAAAGATTTGATATTTTATTATGGTGGAGATGGTTGTTGTGGTGATGGGGGTAGAGCTGGTCGGTTGGAAGAGGATCTGAATGAGGATAAGGGTAAAACTGTTCAATGGGGATCAAGGTGATACTAAAATAAAAGATCGGGGAACAGAAGATCAATTAGCGAGTTTTGGACTGATACGATAATAATTGCATACTTATGTCATGATGGGAAATATACCTACTTACTCATGACGTGAGATAAAAATTAGGAATCAATCTATGTAATAGAGTCGATCCACTATGCCCCACTTTAAAGGTTGGGGACAAAAGTGCAACATGCATCAAAAGTTGGGGACGTATGCTGCTACCTAATTGAATTTAATGCAGGCAGAATCCGATTCCAATGTGATGTAGGTACACCACTACAGTTGAGTGTACAAGTGGGGATTAATGCTTCTCTTTTTCTCAAAGTTATGCCTATCCAAACACAATCTCATCACCACCTTATTTTACAAGCTGCCCAATAATCTTCCTTTGGACGCTCTCCAATGTCACCCTTTTGGACACGAAATTGGCTTTTAAGAGAGAAGAATATTAGCAATCAAGCATGTTTGGCCAAGTAACATTAGAATAAAAGTTACTTTTAAATAATTTTTTTTTCCATGAGTTACTTTTGTTGGAATTTAAGGTTTCATCCCTAAATGTTAATTAACTTTGTTTTCTCATAAATCCAAGATTGTTTCTACCTTATGAGTGACTCTTATTCGCACTTTTCTTAACAAAATTCTCTCGAAAGATGTAATCACCTTTTGTAGAACTTACCCTTGAATCGATTTCTAAAGGAAGGATATAGAGATGGCAACGCCCCGCCCCACCCTGCCATGCCACTCCCCCACCCGCCCCACCTTAGACGGGGTGGGGCGGGATGGGCCCCGTTTCTTGTCACGTTTAATTTTTTTTATTTATCTATTTTTTTCAAAAATTTCCTGTTAATTAATTTTTTTATTCTTCAAGGGACAGATTTAGGGCGCTTCGGGGCGGGGTATCGCCCCGTCTCTCCCCGCCCATCGGGGGGGCAGTGCCGAGGCGAAGCGGATTTTTTTGCCATCACTAGAAGGATATCCAAAAACTTATAAACCACAAGACATGTCTTTCACAAGTGATGTGAAATACAGTTAGATCGTTAAAAATGAAATATCAAGTCATTTCGATCTCATCCCTGCAACTTTTTAAAACGTTTGAAGCCCAAAAAAAAAAAAAAAAGGCTATGTCTACATAATAACTCTAGTCTTACCCTCTAATTAAATAACTTATTGACCAATACAAAATTATATGTTTTAGAACTTGCTTGCAAGTAAACTTTTTAATCTCAGCCAAACATGTTCTAGAGAATAATTGTACAAGAGAATATAATTAGTAATTTATAATGGTTTATCCCATTAGTTAATTCAGCCTGTATCAAATTTATGCCTAGTTGTTTAAATGGAGCAAGATCAAACGGCTTTACCGAGGAGAAGAAGATTTACATCACATGATCTCAAGCTATTGGCCATAGGATTATCAATTCTTGCTATATTATCTCCATTATATATAGATAGGAGATCCATATTTGAGCCAGAAATTGAAGAAGAACCCATATTTTTTTCTTCCTGTTTTCCTCTTCTGCTGCTGGTTCTGATATTGGGCATTGCTTTTTCAAGTTTCATGGAGATTGGATTCACCAGGTTTGATCGTTACTGGATTCATAGGGTTGGGGGTTCTTCAACTGGGATTATAATTGTTTTAGCTGTTCTCGGTTTAGTTTTAAAGTTTAAATCCTCTTTGGTATGAACTCAGGGTGTATCTAGATTGTGCAGACATTATAATAAATAAGATTTTTAACATTTTTTTTTTATTTTTATTTTTAAATTAGAGTATAAGTCTTGGGCTACTTCCAAGAAAAAGACAGATGTATGATATCATTGTTTTAGGCGTTCTTAGTTTAGTTTCGAACTATTAAACCTAATAAAAAAAAAATGTTTGATAAGTGATGCAATACAATAAATAAGACAAGTTCGGGAGTGTAGAACCTCTAGTTTCTAGTATGAACTCATCCATGAACTTTGGTACATAATATTGACATGGGGCGACATGGGAGGCAAAAAGGGAAAGAGAGGACTGCTTTTCTCTCGCATTTGGCATTTCACAACCACTGATGAAGGATTTCTCAAAAAGTTAAACGATTGGACTCTTAAGATGATTAAAACAAATCATTCGAAGTTTAGATGCAGCATGATACTCTTTATACAATTATGTTAATATAGAAATGATTTTCAAATGAATATGTTATCTCTTACCCGCTTATGGATTCAACAGCAGTTTGAAAGGTTGTCCTATTCGGAAATCTTCTAAACAATACTATGTTATCTTTACAAGTGTGTGATTTACAATTGAAGGTACGAATATTAACTTTACAGATGTATGGAAATAATAAGATCATTCGTGTTCACGCTCTTTCTTTTCGACTTTCTGTGTTGATAATTGTCCTTGCTCTTTAATAATGGTCATTTTTCTGTCTTTCTGTCTCTTTGTCTCAACTAAATAATTTAGTGTAAAGTATATTATTCCACTTTTATTATTCATATTTAATTCTACACTTTCTAATAGTCATTGTTCTATGTCTGTGAATGAATCTATGCTTGTTTACATCGACACTTCAATAAACAAAATTTTGACTGTTATTCCCAAATATTAGTCATACACAAGAATTTGTTCATTGGAATCAAACGTTGGACAAACGGGTAGGAACGGAGTTCAAGAAAAGACAAATGTATAATCATTTGCAGAGCAATCGAGTGTGAAATTTTGCTTTGTTCCAAAATTGTTGCTTTTTCTTTTCACTAACTTCAATATATTTGTCAAGAATCTGCATGATGATATCAACGGATGGCTAACGTAATTTAGGGAAGAAGGTGAAGAAGCCGTTTAAGGCACGTACATTTGTAGATTTTAGACGTCCCTCGAGCTTGAGCTTTTAGACCCAGTTTGACCTGAATTTTAGATGGGCCCAAGTCAATCTCTACCAATGATGTGGAGTCACCTTATCACCCTAGGTTGGCACGATTATTTCATGCCGTATATGTAGTGTAACACACTTTACGACCGGCTCACAGAGACTTGATGAGATGCACGATAAAAGAACAAATCGAATTTGGCGAGCAAAGACTAGACAAGAACTTCCAATCTCATTATCTGACAAAGTTTACATCTAGCATTGTCAAGGTTGAAAGCATCAATTCAGGAATGAAGGGTCGTGCACAAGAGGTCAAAACTCAAATGAAAAATCTGTTTGAGGCTTCAAAAGACAGGTCAGAGCTCAAACAAGAATCCATGAAGGCTTCGAAACTTGGACGAAAGATCTGAGAATCGTCTATAAAACCAACACTTCAAAAGGATACACGACTCATCATGTACACACACCCAAATAAGAAACGACTCATCACAAAATCTAGGGATGTGACCCACCTTATCAAGGAAGGGTCTAAGGCCGTCTCATCAATATGTAGAAGGACCCCAACTCTTCATCTATAAACACCTGGTCTGAATAATGTTATTTGTAAGCAGTCATCTAAGTGGCAATGGGGGTCCCTGCAGCATTCTCTAATAAATTTAAATAGATCCCAACTTCATTAGAAATTGTGAGACCAATACACTGCCACCGAGACCTGTTTGTAAACACGGCTTAGAAAAATCTATACTCTTGAAACTTTGTTCGAATGTTTTCTAAGCTATAGTACTAGGAGCAAATCAGCAATCCACACTTTCAATGGTCGAGCTCCCTTACCAATATTTGTTTTGCAGTCTTATCCAATGGATTACTGCTTCCAAGTTAAAAGGAGTCAGTCAAGTAAAATTTCACCATCAACAAAATGTCAAATGTTCAACAAAAATTGGGATCATATAGGCGTAAACGTTATAATCATGTTCCATGACTATCTTGTAGATCAAAATACATACATTGAAACATTATATGATGCATTTATATTCAATAAAAATTACACATTTAAACTTAAGATCAATTGAATGAACAAACAAATACAGAGTCTACACCATGCCTAAGAAAGTTGCCTTCCAAATCAAGTTAAAAACAATTTATAGCATATCAAATTCCGAAGGCACATACCAATGCAACCAAAGCTCCCAGAGCAATTGGCAGAAGATGAGGGGTTTGGGATAAAGCAGGAGCACCACTGCACTCATCATTGGCACCACTGAAGCATCCAGGTCTACTTATCTTAGCTACACCTTCCTCAGGGACAAAGCTATGGTTGGATTTGCCATTGCTGAACAGCACACACCAGAAATAGGGACCGCCACCATCAGAGCCACTCACGGCAGCACCCACTTCTGTGTGATTCTTGTTATGGACTATTTCCAAGCTCTTATCATTCTTCATCAGAATTTCGGAAAATGCTTCCGATGGCTTGACATATTTTGACTGGCATCCCAGTAGTCGGCCGGTGATTGGAGCTAGGGTCGAGGCATCAACATCACAATTGGGTGCAAAAGTTTCAGCAAACAGAGACTCAGCTGGTTTTTTGGCATCTTCCCCACCCACCACACTACAGTCACCTTGGTATGCTTTTATGTATTGTAGAGCAATGCATGCAAGGCCTTGATTGTTGTACAAAGACGATGATTTACTTGCGGTTCTGTTACTGTTAATCAATGCTACTAACTGATCAGCAGGATTATCTGTAACTTTATCTGCATTTCGACCACAAATATAATAACTTTTTTAGATCCATCTGTTTTGCAAGTCTATCATATCAAAATAGAATAGCCGCCAGGATCATAAAAAGGCAATCATTTCAAAAGACAGCTTAGACACAAGCTTTAGCATTTGTTATTCTTTGTTGATAAAAAATATAAATTATTTCCTTGGATTAGTCTAGGTGTACAAAATGTTTTACATAATCTTTTACCTACTCGTCAAGTAGCGGCCTCCTATTGGAGGGGCGCCTGTGCAAGTGGCGGCCCCCTAATGGGAGGGTGCCTTGGCCCACAGGCGCCCCTCCAATAGGAGGCCGCTACTTGACGAGTATGTAAAAGATTATGTAAAATTTTATGTGTATATAGATTTATTCTATTTCCTTTTATATAATTTTTTGTGGGCATTGAGAGGCAGGAGGTTTATGGGTTGTTCTCTTCGTATTTCAGTTTTTAGTTTTGAATTCATCTTGAGTTTTGTGCTTTGAGTGTCCATTTTGAGAATGTTGAAAACGCGTTCTTTTTGTCAATTTGAAAAATTGTTTTCAAAAATAAAAAAATGAAGTTTTGGCTTGATTTTAATTGAAAACAACCTAAACAACTTTTTTGACATTTTCCATTTTCTTTATAAATTTTAAACTTGTATTTGGAAATTCGTTTCTAAAAACAGGTAAGTAAACGTGTTTTCAGTGTTTTCGAAAACCGAAAACTGAAAATATCCTGAAAACAACAAAGAGAACAGACCTTTAGTGTTCACTCTAAATAAGTATTCTCTTCGTCGTGCTCTAAGTGACATAAAGCAAGATCCTCTAGTTATTACTATTTTGTTATATTTATTTGCGAATCTGATAGAGGTATCACTCTTATTTCTTTACACTTATGATTTGATTATTAGCCGTAATAATCTTTCTAGCATTCCGGTCTAAATCAATATTTCGATTCTCTAAGTTACTCTTTAGGCCCTTATTAATTATCACGAGCTAAATATGCCTCTAGCCTTATCTCATGAGCAAGATTGACTAACAACAAAATTAAGACAAATGCTAAACTTACTCCTATAGATGGGCCTTATCTTTCTAAGCATATGCTCAAGAGACAATTTGTCAAAAACCTAGCATATGTTAACGCTATATGTGCAGACATTGCTTATACAACTCTTGCAGTTAGCCATTCATTGACACTGTAATCTTTGCAATTGAACACGTACACAAACTTCCATAGAATTTTTTTTCCAGAATCCCAGGAAATTAACCATTCATCTTGTTAGGTCCAATGTACAATGTTGCAATTGGCATGTTTGTGAACAAAAATGTCTTAATTGAACACTTGTAAAAAGTCAGGGAATTTGATGCAATTTTATATAGATGAGTTAGGTTAGGGTTAGAGTTGAAAACAAGGAAAACGCGATGCCGGAATTTCGCTAGCTACTCGCCTGACTCACTCCCGAGAGCAAGAAACAGAAAAGTCATCGACCGCCTTTCGCCTCGCTGCTATCGTCGCGCTCAATGAAAGGCTCCCTCGCTCGAGCGACGTATTTATACGGCCAGACCTAACTCGTAATTTTGAAGAGTTTTAGGGCTGAACATAACTCCTGAACTGAATCGAACTGTTTTTATAAGTTAAATACTCGAATGAGTATTTGAATCGAGAATCGATGGGTTTGGTCTGATTTTCAATTCTAGACCAAGAACCGAATCTAAATAAATTTTTTATTGAATTAATTAAATTATTTTATTTTTTCTAACCAAATTAGCAAATTAACTAATTTAGTGATTAATGCTCCAACTCCCAAACCAAGTCCATGCCTAGCTAGCCCCAGCCCAACCCAATTTCTAAATTTATTTTTTTGTTTTAATTTTTTGGGCAAATTATTAATTTCATTGTTAGCCCAAGATCTAGGTATTTTTAAGTTTTTATCCTTCCCTTTCCAATTTCATATTTTCATTCGGTAAGCACATGTCCACTAATCTCAAATCATTTGATAAATTGAAAACCTACATCTACATGTCCAAATCGAAGCCGCTGACTGTCGAGTCCGACTTTTCCTCTCCAACTGTCCATCGAAACTACGAATGTAAATGTTAAAAAAGTTAATTAAGGTATGAAACCGAACAAAATCGAATCGAACCCGAATGGTTCCATAATTATATTTGGACCTGATGGTTCCATTTATTAAATACTCAAAAATTTTGATTCGGTTTGATTCTCTTCAGAACCGAACCGAATTGAATTGGACCATATCCAGCCCTAAAAAGTTTTACATGACCCATAACACCTAAGCGTGCCAAATATAAATACAAATGTTTGGGAGAATTTCAGTAGGTTTTTTCATTGTGCTTTCATTGCAAAACACATCCACATCATATTCTGAGAGATCCAAGAGCATAAATATTTGGTGAAAACAAACATATTATTCTTGTGATCTAGCAACCTGGTTTTGGAAAACATCAGATGTTCTAATAAAAAACACCTGACTTCCTTGACACTTTGAGGAAGGGATTCAAGCGCAGGAAGAAGAACATGAATAGGTGATTCTTGGGTATCCACTTCGAAGAGACGTATGCAGAGACTGATACAACATATCTTGGTAGCAGATTGTAAGTCGTAAGTACAACAGATCTTGGAAGCTACATGAGGTAGATCGGGAGGTCTAGTGGAGTTTGCTGGACAATATCTCGATAGCAGATCGTAAGGCTGGAATGAGCAGCAGATCTCGGAGTTGCAGGGTTTGCAACAGTCAGTGGAACTAGTTTGGAATTGAACTGTAACTCATATTGTCTATAGTGGAGGTAGCGGCTTAGTCCCGGAGATTTTAACACGATTGGGTTTCTCGTTATCAAACTTTGTGTTATTTATTGCTTTCCAATTATTACAACTGGGGTAATTCAACATATGAGAAATTGGATTGTATGCTTAACCATCTAGAAACTATGTAAAAGTGACTTGTTGCTTTAATTAATATAATTCGGTATGTGAGGTCGAACTAACGTATAATCTAGACTGGATGAATCTAACGGCATCTAGCAAACTCACACATCTAACAATCTGGCTTCAAATTGACTACAAACACAAATAAAATTCATTGAGAATCACATTATTTTACTTCAAATCAACACAGAAGTGTTAATTATCAAATAAAGAGGAAAAAAAAAATTAAAGAGACAGTAATAACTACTCAAATGCAGACTTTGAATACAAGCATCAAGAAACCAGTGAACTAAATGAATATAAAGAAAACCCAAGTTCAGTAACAGATCAATTTAGTACACCGACTTAAATTTCCTTGTAAAAATATTAAATCCAAAGTGGGACATTGCACAGATTATAGATATTTTCTTGAAATTAAAGGAAGGACAAAAATGACAATAAAATGATTCTTACTTTGGACATTGGCTGAAGCTGAAATGAAGACAATGGACAGAACAAGAAACCAAATTGGCATTGCCATTGCCATTGCAGCAGTTTACAGAGAGAAACTGATGTGTATCTCTCTATGAATAGAGAAAGTAGTTGAAGCAAGCTGTTCGGTAAAGATCAACAGTGGCAAGTTTGTTCGTATGTCTGCTTCGATCTGATGGTTTACGAAACTAGGCATTGATATCAAATGTAATTACGGGAATGCCACCAATTGACAGCTTGCTCCTAACCTATGTGGAAACTCTAAAATTTAAAAATGTAATTACGGGAATGCCACCGATTGAAAGCATGCTCCAATGTGGAAACTCTAAAATTTAAAATTTAAAACGCGTTTGATACACTTTTTTAAGGGGAGAATGTAATTTTTTGGTGATGTTAATGTAGAGATGACAATAGGGCGAGTTCAGGGCGGGGCAATCCTAAAATGTAATTTTTTGGTGATGTTAATGTAGAGATGACAATGGGGCAGATTCGGGACGGGACAACATTGCCCCTCCCCGCCACTCCCCCATGCCGCCTCGCCACGCCCCGCCTTGTTCGGGGGTCTGCCCCCGTGTGTGTGTGTGTGTGTGTGTATATATATATATATATATATATATATATTTATTTATTTATTCTCAATTAACTATTTATTTTTTGTCATTTGAAATGATTAGGGTTGGACAAAAGTCCCGAATTGAAATAGATCGAACCCGAATCGAATCGAACTATTTTTTATAAGTTAAATATCCGAATGGGTACCCGAATCGAGAACCGATGAGTTTGGATCGGGTCTAGACCAAGAACCGAAGAACCGAATAAGAATAGAAACTAAATAATTTTTTTATTGAATTAATTAAATAAATCAGATCGTTTCATAATTTTAATTTTAAAGCTCAAATCATTTTAAAGTTCGTTAGCCCATTTTAAAGACAAGAAACAATGGAGTTTGTGATCAATTTGCAGTTTTTATAAAGAATATATGGAACTCTGTAATAATTATATCTTAATAATTGATATGACTACACGACTATTTGAATTTGCTCATTAAATTTAAAGCCTTCAAACGAGATAAAATTCTAAGACCATTTCTCTCTCTTGAAACCCTAAGCAATTTCCATTTTCCACAGTCATACCGGTGCAACACTTCTAAATTAGGTACCCATTTATGCATATATTTAAGAACTATACAAATTTTATTTTTATAATTGTGTTCAAGCAGTTGATGATTAAATCAAATAGTTTGTGATTTATATTTCATTTTCTTTATGTAGGCACACTGCTTGAAGTAAATAAATTATTGATATAGATTACCGACACTTTAATATTAATATCTACTTTATGGTATTTGTATGCATTGAATTAATATTATTCGACAGCTAGTTATTTATATAATTTTGAATTGTGCTACGTTAATTTGTAAAAGTTACGAATGAAATGTCATTAGTTATATTCATGTAGTGTTGCTGTAAATATTAAAAAAATTAATTATGGTACGGAATCGAACCGAACCGAACCGTTCCATAATTATATTTGGACCTAACCGTTCCATTTATTAAATACCCGAAATTTTGGAACCGAACCGACCCACGGCCAGTACTAGAAATAACCTTTATATACGCTCCCTTACTTCCTTAGCTCCAACTCAGTTTCGACCATTTGAATTAGCATTTTCTCTGGCTCAATTTTAGCAACATGAAAGGGGATTAAAAATAACGTATAACTCGCATATACATCACAATTTAAAAAAATGAATTTAAACATTGAAAATGTGAAAGCATATACCTGGACATTTCCATGTGGATCCCTTTCAAGCATCATTTGATCCTGAATTGCTGGAGGTAAATGTTCAAAAAGTTGAAGAGACTTTGGATCAAGTTTTTTATTCCAAAGATCATCTTCATCTAAGTTTCGTGGGGCTAATATTTCATTTAGTTCTGCAATGAGATTTTGGACTTGAATAATTTTTTTTCTTTTAGTTAACTATTTGCTTTGTAATTTGTAATTAATTTTTTTTACTCTTCACAGGGCGAGTTCAAAGGGGGACACGCCACGGCCCCGTGACCCAAGACGAGGAGGCAGTCCCCTCTCTGGCGGGGTGGGTGTTTTTTTGCTCTCTAGTCTTGCCTCAAAGTGCCACTTCAAATAAAGTGCTATTACTTTNATGTGATGGTGAATATGTGATTAAAAAAGAAGAAAAATTATTGATACGATGGAAAATATTATTTTATTAAAAAATATGTTGTTGAAAATTATTAGAATAATGAGAATGAAGCTCAAACAGGGGCTAAATGCATAATGTTTGCAAATTGTCCCTATAGCCCATCTTAATATCCAATGTTCATCCTCGTTTGACAATCATTAAAATGAGTATTTTTCTTAAAAAATGAGTTTTTGAATACGTATTTTTCGGAGAATGTATAATTAAAAAGTAAAAAAAACTTGAATTTATGTGCAGAATATTTTATTGTAAGAATATGTGGCTAAAAATGAGAGAGAATTTACTATTGTTGTTGTTTGTGGTTGTCAAACTTGAGCTAAATGTATCTAGCCCACACTCAAAGGTGAAACTTGCACTTTATAAATCAAATATTTTTTCACTCACTTTCATATATGAGACAAATGTTCAACAAGTTAATCACATTCTTTGCTTTTTTCAAGTTTCAAGTGACTTTTAATCCAAATATATCATTCAATTCCATATGTTTTTCGACAAATTAATATATCATATCAATCATCTCCCAAGTGGAACATGAATATGTTCGATTTTGCTAATTTGAAAGGATAATACTATTTGTACATAACGGAGTTACATATAATAATTTACATTCACATGATGTGTCAAATGAAATTGGAGAAGTTTTTTTTTTTTTTTTTTATTTGGTTAAATAAATTATGACCCTATCATTTCTCTCCACATTATGTGTATGTAAACCATTATTATTAACATGTAGCACAATCATTGAAATCAAATTCCACTTAATTTTGAGCTCATAGCTGACCGAAGTTACTAATTATAAACCATTTCCAACCACAAAAAAAAAAAAAAAAATCTGTTGAAATTCTGGCAGGAATTCTTCTGTACAAAGGGAATTGATGTTCCAACAAAATGCCCCCACAATCTATCTTAACATCCAATTCCACCAACTGCATGTCCACATGTGTATGTTAAATTAAGCATATTGGTTTTCAACAGTTTGGACAGTGTTTTCATTTAGTTTGATGTGTAATTTCGTTCACATTTAGAGCTTGGTCAGGTTCGAGGGTGTGTTGGCCAGATTTGAGTTCTATCTTTGAAACTTAAATTGAGCCAACGTCTTCTTCTTCCAGACAACTTCAGTTTCAGGTTGCTCAGCTTGGGTCTCATCTACAAGGTCAAGTTGTGCGACTAGGTCTTCTTTTCAGCTTGGTTATGCAATTTTATTTGGTAGTTCGGCTGTTCTGTCCCTCTATTTTTTCTTCACGTTCGTTGGATTCAATCTCAATGAGCTTCTGGGTTAGTCAGATTGGAGTTTGGTGTTTCGGATGGCCGAGTTTTTATTGTATTTTTTGGTGTTCTTGGTCACATTTTGTAGGCTGTACGTTTTTCTGGGGGAGTTGGTGTTTGTATTGGTGCTGAATTTATTCAAATTTGAATTTGTCAACTCATATTTGGCACCCATTTTCTATCTCGTTCTCATTCTCATTTTTTTCTCTTACTTCATTTCTACTGCACATTCTTCCAATAAAATAATCTTACACACAAATACATATTTTTCATAACTTTTTTACCACACATTATCCCATCAATCATTATTCTAAAAATTTTTATATTTCAAAAATGGGTGTCAAACACACCCAACTACCATCCACTCTATTTTCTCGGAAAGGCAGCTTTTGGTAAGTGTTCTTTTGGCCTAGGTATTGCAGCCTGGTCAATAATTGTAGTTTATTTTCTCGTTTGGCTTTTGTGCCTTAAATAGTCCAACCATTCTTCTGTTGACCAAAAACAGAATTCTGGTGATCACGGTAAGGTAATTGCTATTAAGATTTGTGATTTCAACCTTATTAAGGTAGTTCAGATCTTTATAAATTGATCTATATTTTTATCTTTATTCAATGTGAGATTTTATCTCTTAACATGCTCCAGGAAGATGATGGCCGTTTGAGCAGACCAATCTTGAAATTCATGTGCTCATTTTTTAGTCTCAATCGAATCGAATTGCTCGTTGGAGTTTAATGGGCTCTGATACCATGTTAAGATTTAGTGTTCCATCTTAAAAGACCAATTTTATTAAGAGGAGTAGTCCAATTTTCTATAAATTGGTCTATCTTTTCATATTTATTCGATGTGAAATTTTATCCTTTAACAGTTGCTACTTCTAGGATGTCTCACAAGCAAGATGCTACTATGGAATCTGGGAATGGATGTTGTGTGGAGGAATCAAAATCACCAAGTGTGTCTTGTACACTTGGTAATGTAGACACTGATTCAATAAGCTCGACGGAGGAGCCTCCAATAGCTGGAACAAATGTTCAAGGCGTAAATAACCAACAGGTAGTCCAAGCACCATGGGTGAATTTGTTTAAGGATAATAGGAAGTTAGATGGCAATCTTAAACTCCAAGTTTCTGAAGACCAACCAGATGAACTCATCTTGGAGATAATATCGAAAAATCTTGGGGTTATTGCCTTGTTGGCTATTTTGCTGGTAGATTTTCGAGAAAAAAGAAGCTACTTCAATTATCTGATTCTTGGAAAGTGGAATATTGGTATTTTGTCCATAAAAGCGGATGGCTTGTTTTCAAATTCCATAACGAGGCGTTACAGAATAATGGTTTACATGGGTGTCCTTACTTTGTTTATGGGAGGCCTTTAATTTAAAAACCATGCCCCGTTGCTTTAAATTCGATGATAAAGAGGCGTTTACAATGCCGGTTTGGGTTATGTTATCGGGGCTACCACTTGAGTGTTGGAATTAGACTATCTTAGGAAAAATTGCATGGAAAATTGGTAAACCCATATCTATCGACAAGCTTACATCTACCAAGGGGTAGAATATTGTATGCTCGGGTTTTAGTTGAAGTTGATGCATCTAAGGAATTAGTTCAAACCGTTCAATGAAATTGCCTACAGAAAAGAGACAACAATCTGTGACGTATGAGCACGAGCCAAAATTCTGCTTGTATGGCAAAACTTTTGGGCACAAAATAGCTACATGTAATATCAATGGCCAGGTTTCAAAACAAGTTCAAGGTCACGTCCCTATTGCAAAATAGAATCGGGCTGGGGATGCTAAGACTAAGTAGTTTCAGGTTGATAAAACTGAACATAATGCTAGGGATAATGTGGTCCAGGCAGGCACAGGAGAACAGAACGATCAGCAGCGTGTCAATTCACTTCATGTGCAACAGGTTGAGTAAAATGACACCCAACTGGGGCAGTAGGTGGACCAAAATAAAGTCCCGTTCATTGAGGTTGTAAATAAGAAAAAGAGGAAGCACTTTGGGCAGAAGAGAATTACGCCAATCCTAGTGAGAAGTCATGAGACATGGTTCGGGGCAGATTGTTCCTTAAAACATTTATGGTACAACTTCTAAAGCAATGAGTAATGAAAAACTCAAAGGGAAGCTCGAGGAGGGAAGAAAGGTTGTGGATGCAAAAGATAGAAAGGAAATTCCCTCTTTATATTGTCATGAAGACCACATCTTGGAATATAGGGGCTTGAACCAGAATGGGGTTCGAAACTTCATCAAGCAACAAAATATTGATGTTATGGGAAACTCCATTGTATCGCTACTTGTAAGGAAACCTCCTATACTTTTCATGTTAGTTTTGTTTATGCTTTCCATACAATTGTTAGCCGGAGGGCCACTTTGGAGTAACGTTGTGGATTTTAGTACTAATGTTTCATTGCCTTAGATGATACTTGGCGATTTTAACAACGTACTCAAATATGATGAGAAAAAGGAATGGAGCAAAGGTTACCCTTTATGAAATTAAAGATTTTGCTAATTGTTGTCTACACGTTGGTCTTACGGATATGTGGTCCATTGGTTGTATTTACACATGGACTAATAATTCGGTTTGGAGCAAACCAGATAGAGCAATGGTGAATGATGTTTAGGTGAAAAATGATCCATATGGCCTAGCAGAATTTTTGCCTTCGGGATGCCTTTTCGACCATTTTTCGTTTATTGTATCTATTTTTGAATGAGGGGAGAGCACAAGGAAGCTGTTTAGATTTTTTAACATACGGACTAATAATGAAGACTTCTATATAATTGTACAAGCATGCTAGAATTTTGACATCTTGGAAACGAAACAATTTGTGCTTTGCAAAAAGTTGCATAATTTGAAAAGAGCATTCTTAATGCTAAACACTTAGGATACATTTCTACTAGAGCAAATGATGCTAAAAGAGAGTTGGACGCTGCCCAGCAAAAGCTTCATGATTAGCCTGATGACACGCAATGCCAACTTATGGTGGCACAATTGAGGAAGAAAGCGGTGGGGTTATGTGAAGCGAAACGAAACTTTTATCATCATCAAGCTAAGTGTATTTTCCTTAAGGATAGTGACAAGTGTACCAAATTCTTTCATTGCCACCACTTCTACTTGTGTTACTCGAACTTTATTGCCGTACTTGAGGAGGATAGGACGTACATGACTTCACAAAATCAGGTTGCTCAGAAATTTGTTATATTTTACGGCAATTTGTTTGGTACGAGTTGTCCCGTTTGACCCATTGAGCTGGAGATTTTGAGGAATGGGCCTTTAGTATCATTGGAGCAAGGTAATTCACTTTCTCGGGACATTTCTAGCAAAGAAATCAAGGAAACACTCTTTGGTATTGGAGATGATAAATCTCCCAGGCGGGATGGTTAGACATCGTGCTTTTTCGAAAAAAAAAAAAAAGCATGGGGGATTGTTGAAAGTTATTTTGTGGGGGCTATCAAAGAATTCTTCTCATCAAGATCCATTCTTAATCAAATTAATCACACGATCACTGCTTTGGTGCCGAAGTCTAGTCATACACCGAATGTTGGGAATTATAGGCCTATCTCTTGTTGCAACGTATTCTACAAGGTGATTACTAAGATCCTTGCTTCTAGGTTAGGGCCTATTTTGGGGAGCATTATTGATCAAGCGCAAGCCACTTTTGTTGAAGGTAGAAGTACTACGGAGAACATCCATCTTGCCCAAGAACTTATGAGACAATATAATAGAAAGAGAGTTACTCCTAGATGTCTTCTAAATATTGATCTAAGGAAGACTCATGACTCGGTTAGTTGGGATTTCCTTAAAGAGGTACTTGAGGGGTTGTGTTTTTCTTCAAGATTTGTCTAATGGGTTATGGAATGTATTATTACACCAACATACTTCGTTGCTGTGAATGAGAGCATACATGGGTTCTTTAAGGGAAGGAAAGGCCTCCTACAAGGTGACCCTCTTTCACCATTCTTATTTGTTTTATGTCTTGAATATTTTCCGAGAATGATTAAGGTAGCCTCCAATGATAGTAAATTCAATTATTATCCAAAATGTAGTCTTTAAAGATTACTCATTTAGCATTCACGAATGATTTGATGATATTTACAAAGAGATGTTATGTCGGTGCAAATGTTAATGGATAGCCTATCCAACTTCGAAAATACATTGGGTTTGAGGATGAACACCTTAAAATCCAGCTTGTTTACAGCTGAAATTCATGGGCAATAAGTTGATGAAATCCAAGAACTCACTAATATCCTGAAGGGTACTATGCCATTTAGGTATTTGGGTATTCCACTAGCATTCA